>DWQW01006442.1:0-16299 GCA_018249695.1 Heliconius erato demophoon | reverse complement strand
AAAAAAAATGTGGACGTTATGGGATCATTTCGAACGGAGGCTTGAGATTTATAAATAAAATTAAATGTTATATTATAGAAGAATTTAGAAACATTATAGGAAAGGTAAACAGTTCTGGAAATTATATAACTGTTTCTAAGAATTTAGAGAAGAGTATATTTCTCTTTATATATTCTTACGATGGATTAACATCAAATATATTTTATTTTAATCCATCGTTATATTCACGCCACCAAAAATAGAAGAATGCTTTTATAATTATTAATAATAATTTGAGGCCAGTCGTGGCGAGTACAAGCCCACTCATAAATTGAATATTTCCGTTTCCTCACTCTGTTAATTATGAAAAGAGCGGTGTTGAGTTCCGCCACTCAACAAGTATTGCAGAATTTGGCGGAAAGTGGGGTATGGAGTGTCTTAATGGGAATGAAGTGTTGACACTAGGTTCCCAGGTTCTGCTACTACTGCTCTGCCTACTCTGCTACGTGCGGGATACAGCGTGAAGCAAAAAAATATTACCAAATTATTTTTTTTAGATTCTATTGAAATTGAACGCCCCTACACACATTTACAATACATTATTAGACGAGTTTTATCATTACTTATTGCAAGAAATCTGCTCTAACACTCACGTAACAGTATTTGCTTTGTACGTTACTAATATACAAATTTCAAATGATACTTAATAAGTATGAAGACGAAATTTCTTGTTAAGAAACTCCGTTACCCACTTTCCACGTGATGTATCGACATTGCGTTTTGAAAGGCGTAGTGCTAGGAAATGAAATTATTCCCCCGAGTGTGGATCGAACCCACAACTATCGTGTTTAAGTAAGTTAAGAAATATTTTGATTGCTGAGCAAATGGGAACATTTTAGAGATAAAATTGCTTCAAGCAGACGTTGAATCGACAAACATCACTTAAGAAAAGCCTCATCTGAGCTATGAAGGCTATAAATACTGTAAATATTTATAATTTTAAAATACTCTAAACTGTGAAATCAATCATCACTGTGCCACGTGTAGGTTTTTTTTATTAAGTTAGTAGATATATATTTAAATTGATAATTCATTTTAAAATTTTAAATATACACACAATGATTATAATAATTATAGAAATGGCAGAATTTTTTTTAGTAGCAAATAAAACCACAGACCTTACAAGTGAACAATTATGTATGTACTTAGAATAAAGAAAATTGTAAAACTTCCATAAACATTATATGTAGGGTCAGTTGTGGCGCAGGGGCACAACTGTAAACGCGACAGGTTGTGGGTTCGATTTCCAATCAAAGATATGAAAAAATTTATAACTTCCTCTTATGTACGACAATATATCATGATCCTAAAATAAATAAATAAAAAGTATAAAATAACACAAACATGGCGCAATTTTACATATTAAGATTGTAATATGTACAAGAAAATATACCTAAAGAAATATTAATAACTTAGTTCTACCATTATAAATCAGCATCACGCTGTATCCCGCACACAGCAAGGTAGGCAGAGAGAACCTAGTGTTAAGACACTCCGTTCCCCACTTTCTGCCGAATTCTGGAGGCATTGCGTGTTGAGTGGCAGAATTCAACGCGCGCTTAACCTCGACACCAGAGCAAAGAAATGGAAATATAAGTTTTAAGTAAATATTTCATCTCCTCGAGTGGGGATCTAACCCACAACCAGTCGGTTTTACAGTCACAGTGCGCCACGACTGGCCTCCCATTTGGCCCATTATCATAGTAAAAAGTGAATATTTAAAAACAATAAACCATACTTTATGGCATTATTATGACATTTCTATAATATATAATTAAATCTTTGATTTTTAAAAGCATGATTGAATAGAGATACATAATATTAGTGTCGTAGTATAAAGCAGATGTTGACCTCCGACCGCTGTCGACAGTGGGTGGAACATCGACCATGTTTAGTATAATTTTGATTGGACAACAATAAGCCTAAAAAGGTTATGTTAGATCATTCCGTGTTTTGAATACGTTGGCTTGGTACTATAATAAAATATATATTTTTTTATTTCAGCTTCACGTTGTGTCCGGTATATAATAGGTTATGCAGAGGGCGTGTAGAGTTAAGACACTCTGCTACACTCTTTCCAATTCGCACTTTTTACCGAATTCTGGAGACTGCGTGTTGAGTGGTTGAACTCTACGCTACGCTTTGCCACGACTCCAGAACGAAGAAGTTAAAATGTTTCATTTTCTGGGAATCTACCTAGTAGAAAAATTATAAAATCAAAATATTGTATGTAGATTTTTTTTAAAACTGCGAGAAAATGTATTTAATGCATATTTACAGACTCTGTTCCATTGAACTGTGATAGCCTCATGTTACACTTGAATAAACTTATTCGTAATTGCATGTGTAAAGTAAAATATATATATTTTTTTGTTCTTTTTTTTTAAATCAAATCTCTAACCTAAAAATATTTTAGATGAATTTTGGAGATTTTGTATTGACTTCCCATCTTACCAATTATATTTAACAACAAAAATCATTTTGCACTCACTCTAGCACAGATCAAACTAAAAAAAATATCTAAACAACAAGCAAAATTAAAATTAGTTCATATTTTATTTATACCGTTTAATTATGGAAAACATTTATAAAATTCCTTAAAAGATTAAAAATCAAACGGGCCAATTAAAGTCGCTGTTGCCGAAGTTGTAACGTATTGCTCTTCCAATTAAGGATATGCTCCCTGCTGTTCTCCACCGGTGGACCAAATAGCTGTGGCACGATTTGACCCAGACTTTACAAGATATTGGATTATAACCCTTATTTCTATGATATTAGAGTACAAATTGAGAAACAGGTTAGACTTATTAGATACATGCCCTCGAGTCATTCTGCACTATTTCATAGTTTCTACTGCCTACGCTGTGTTGACATTGAAAAAATGTACCAGAAGAAAATATTGTTGAATATTTAAAACGTTACTATAGTAGCGTTAGAAGATTTATTGAGAATAATGCTATGAGGTCGTCGTGGCGTGACTGTAACGCGATCGTTATGGGTTCGATCCCCACTCGAGTGAATGAATTATTATTTATCAATATTTTAATTTGTTTGCTCTGGCGCCGAGGCAAAAACCCAGCGTAGAGTTTCGCCACTCAACACGCAATGCCTCGAAAAAATTGACAGTGGAGTGTCTTAACACTAGGTTCCCTCTGCCTACCCTGCTGTGTGCGGGATACAGCGTGATTTATTTTGAATTTTTAGGGTCTCGTACCTTTTAAAAGAAAAGGAACCCTTATAAGATCACTTTGTTGTCCGTCTATCCGTCTGTCTATCTGTCAAGAGCCTTTATCTCAGAAACGCTTAGAGACATCGAGTTGAAATTCAAACCAGATACTCAAATGTACGGTCCCTTAATTTCCTGAAAAAAAAACATACCATACTCTTTTTTGCCAAAAAAAGATATGGCAAACGGCCAAATCGCAAAGAACAAGTATTTCAACACTATGAATGAAAAATAGTAGGGTGCTTCTGGTTGACTTAGAATGATGATATTAGTAGTTCAGAAAAAAATCTAAAAACTATATATTTGTGGTCTAAAAAATAATGGCCTTAGGCCATTATTATCAATAGGCCTTATTAAATAAGAGGGAAAAAATTTGGTACTAAAGCCAGTTTAAGTGAGATATCAGATGCAAGGACTTGAGACCACCAATTTTTCTCCAACTCGCACTTGCCCGGTTTTTTTTATATTACTATCACGGAAATACATTTGACACCGCGCTTTGATTTGATATCCTGGATCCTCAGGAAATTAATGATAATTTTGGCTAGCACTTTGCTTTTAGAACAAGAAACAGATGCAAAAGGCAGCATTACTGGAGAAAACGCGTATGGTGAAGAGATTCCTCACTCAGCCGCTCAAGCCATCTATGGAATAAGCCCTTGTTCATGTGTATTAGAAAAAATAAATAAATCAGTTTGACACTGTATCCCACACACAGCAAGGTAGGCAGAGGAAACGTATTATTAAGACACTCCGTTACCCACTTTCCGCTGAAATCTGGAGGCATTGCGTGTTGAGTGGCGGAACTCAACGCCGCACTTTACCTCTACACCAGAGCGAAGGAATGAAAATATAAATTTAAGTAAATATTTAATCTCCTCGAGTGGGGATCGAACCCACAACCAGTCGGTTTTACAGTCACACTTTGTGCCACTGCGCCGCGACTAGCCTATGTATTACTACTGTGTATTAGAAGATTTTTTTATATTCTTAAATGTATTTCTTTCAATATATAACTTTCAACATAAACATCTTCTGGACATAATGAAATATTACCGATATATTGACCAACAATGTGAAAAGTATTCAATTTGTAGTTTTTAGATTATAAAATATTTCATTTCATCGAGTGGGAATCGAGCCTACAACCTGTCGCGTTTACGCGTTTAGTTGCATTTTGCACCACGACTAACTTCAAATTTTATTTAATTATATTTCTGAGGCCAGTCGTGGCCAGTTCTGCCACTCAACACGCAATGCCTCCAGAATTCAGCAGAAAGTGGGGAACGGTTTAACACTAGGTTCCCTCTGCCTACCCTGCCGTGTGCGGGATACAGCGTGAAGCTGATTTTTTTTTTTTTTATTTTATATTTCAATCAAAGCAAACGAATGTTAAAACGCTTTTCTCTTCCATTTTGCACCTACTTTTGGATCATTCACTAAAAGACAGGCCGTAATTACACAATACCTTAACCCAACTATAAAACAGAATCACAATCTAAATGTTTATTGCCCAAACAATTTATTGTGCATTTCGTAAATGCTACAAATTATTGTACTTATTGTGGAGTATTACTATAAAACTTATAGTAGATACGCTAGCGAATATAGATAATATATATATCTAATATGGACCTTTATATAAATACGAGAGGGCGCGCGCGGCTTCGCCCGCTTATTAGGAGTGAATTTAAAAAAAACCACGAAACACGTGTTCAATAAAATATTTTTAACAGTCTGAATTTAAATTTTTATAAATATCGGTGGCAATTTAAAGATTTTTCCATATAAACTTTCAACCCCTTATTTGAACCCTTAGGGGGTGAATTCTTAAAAACCATGAAACATGTGTTCAATTAAATATTTTTAAGAGTCTGAATTTCAAATTTTATAAAAATCGGTACAGATTAAAAAAAAAATCCATACAAACTTTCAATCCCTATTTCATTCCTTTAGGGTTAAAATTTTTCAAATTCCCTTCTTAGTGGATGTCCAGAATATGAAACTAAACATCTGCCCAAATTTCACGTTTCTACCATCAGCGGTTACGGCTCTGCGTGCGTCTTACCTCAGTCAGTCAGCACAAGTCCTTTTATATATATAGATAGACCTAACTTAGGCCTTTATGGCAATTGGAGAAGAGGGAAAAGGAGGTAAATAAGTACTTAAACAGTAAATAAATATATTTATTAACTAAAGCTAACCACAACGAGGTAAGTCGTTGTGCAGGGGTACATGCGTGTGACTGTAAACGCGACAGGTTGTGGATTCAATTCCCACTTGAGGAAATAAAGTATTCGTTCATTTCTTCACTCTGGTGTAGAGGCAAAGTGCGGTGTTTAGTTCCGCAATTCAACACGCAATGCCCTTTAGAATTCGGTAGACAGTGGGGAGCGGAGTATCGGAACTCTAGGCTCCCTTTGCTTGTCTTGCAAAATGCAGAATACAGCGTCAAGCTGAAAGAAAAATAGGTGTTTATGGCAAAAGATAATATTTATATAGTTATTTGGATTCCGTAACTACCAATTTTAAAATTGGCCATATTAATATAATTTGATATTAAGGCTGTATCATATTTCAAATAAAATACATTTTTGAGATTTCTATTCTATTCAAGAATATCTTTAATGATTTTAATCTGCATAACAAAATAAAAATATAATAAAATTTAACCATATTGAAAAATTTTAATAAATTTTATAGCCAATATAATTCAATACAATCTATCAATCTGCGTCATAAAATTGCGTTTATTTGAAGAAGAATATAAATATAATGTTACATCATTACTAATATTGTAGTAGAAGATATTACATTACTATCTTGTGATATTTTTCACTTTTACCTTTTTCAATACGCACAATGTGGGTTCTATTCCCATATTTGAAAGTGTTTATATCGAATTGAGAATTATAAAACTATTTTTTCTTAAAACAAAATCGACTTAACGCTATATCCCGAACACAGCAGCTTAGGAAAAAGGAACCTAGTATTAAGACACTCCATTCCCCACTTTCCGTCGAATTCTTGACGCTTTGATTGTTGATTTGCAGAATTTGACACTAGAGAAAAGAAACGAAAATATTAAGAAATAATAATTCATTCTCTTGAGTGGGGATGGAACCCATAACCAGTGGTTTACAGTCACACCATTTTGCCTGCGCCACGACTGGCCTCAGCCACTTCTATATTGAATGAAATTGAAACCAACGTACCTTTGAATTACTGTACTAGCAAATGGTAGAAACTGGACAAATTATGCCATATCTTGTCGTTGCTCTCTAAATCATTTCCCACGCGTACAAACCGCCATTTGTCTTCTGATAACTGAATGATGTTTAACGTCAGCTAATTAAAAGCAAACATAATTTATGTTGAGTGTTTTGTACAGTGGATTTTAATTTAGTAGCTTTTGTTTGTAAAATCAGCTCCACGCTGTATCCCGCACACAGCAGGGTAGGCAGGGGGAACCTAGTGTTAAGTCACTCCGTTCCCCACTTTCTGCCGAATTCTGGAGGCATTGCGTGTTGAGGGGCAGAATTCAACGACGCGCTTAGCCTCGACACCAGAGCGAAAAAATGGAAATATAAATTTAAGTAAATATTTCATCTCCTCGAGTGGGGATCGAACCCACAACCAGTCGGTTTTACAGTCACGCTTCGTGCCGCTGTGCAACGAGTGGCCTCGTAAAATGTATTTCCAAAAATAGTTTTTGTTACATCACGTATCTCGCTTATTATGGAAAATATCCAGAACTTAACTAGGTTTTAGGTGTATCCTTGTTTAACGGAGTGTCTTAATACTAGGGTTCCAGGTTCCCTCTTCCTAATCTGCTATGTACGGGATGTAATCTGAAGCTGTATCCCGTAAACAACAGGGTAGGCAGAATGTTAATTCTCTGTTTTCACTTTCCAACAAAATTGTATTTGAAGTATTCTGTGTGGAGTGGACCAGCTGAACAACGTGTTTTGTTTTGCCAGAGTGGAGAATCGAATTCAGTACTATAGCATATACAGATAAATTTCTAGGATTTCCTAACTAACTAAGTCACGCTTTTGTCTAATTATTCTAATGTAACTTTTTTATTATTTTTCCGCACTTTGAAAATTAATCATAGTAAAATTTACATAGATTTAGCAACAGTTTTTGCGGACTACTGTTGGTCCACGGACCACAGTTTGAGAACCATTGCTTTAGGTAATAAGGAATTTTCATCATGGTATATCGAGTGAAAATACAATAAACCACTTTAATTCTACATCGCCCTCTATATCTTACATAAACATTAACAGTTTTATTTAAAACCTACTCTGTAAAACCTCATTCATTTGCAGGTACCATTTGTAACATCAATTATTTCTTTGTTTCAATACGTCAGCGGTTAATTGAGAAGCAAACACTAGCCCCAGAATGAGAAACGAGCTGTCCTCAGAACATTCTTAATGAACGCTCAAATTGTATGGTTATTTTATTACTAATCAGTAACATAATAGGTTAGTGGTTTATGACGATTTTTGATTTAGTGAGATTGATAAACTATCGGTGATTAGGTTTTAGTGTTGTTTTTCTCTTTTGTCTAGTGTTGTGTCTTGTATATTATTTATTTAAGTAAAGGCACATAATATAATATTTAACAATATTCTTTATTTATAAAGTACCACGACTGGCGAGTCGTGTCACAAGCGTGTCCGTAAACACGACAGTTAGTGCAATTTTTTTTTACCACGTATGAGGTAACTTTTTATTTTTTTTTATTTGTTACAGTTTATAATTTAGTAAAAAATGCATTTTTCTATTTCCTATCCTTTTTTATAGTGCCATTTCCAATATGACAATATTGCCACAGACTGAAAATGTAACTTATAAATCCTTAACTCGTATAATACGTAAAATTTAATAAAAAGTTATTTGATTTATATTGATTTTGTTTAATTTAAGCCTACTTGAGTAAACTAAGATATAAATTGTTTAATAATTTATATTAATTTAATTTACCCTGAAAAAAATGTGTAAAGTAAAACCATTAAGTACAGAGGCCTCAAAGACTCCAAGTCCACAGTAGTGTAACGAAAAAAATAACGTACATACATAGTTCATATAGCATAGTTAAGGGTTAAAAATAAGTAGTAATAAAGAAAATATTTAACAAAAATAACAATAAATGACTGAGAGAATCCAATTAATTATACAAGGGACAGCATTCAAAACGTATTGTCTCGACCCAAAGCGTAACATCCATTTTAATGTTCTCCACGAAACGAGATGAAATCATATTTTTCAATCTTTTAAATAACTCATTAAAAATTCACATAAAGCTGTGTCCCACGAAGTCCAAGAGGCAATGCGAATTTAACGCGAACTTCCACGATTTAAATTATATGCGTCAAACCAGTAAGTAAATCACTCCAGTCGTAACAAGTATAATGATTTATAATGAACAATTAAACCTTCTATTTAGGGTCACCCGTACGCAAGAGTACAAAAATGGAATAAATTGAGGCCAATCGTGTCATGTGTGATAGTGAACGCGACTAGTTGTGGGTTCGATTCCCGCTTCGAAGATTTTTTCGCCCTGGTGTTGAGGCAAAGCGCGGCGCTGAATTCCGCCACTCAACAAGCAATGTCTCCAAAAATCGTCCCAAAATGGAGAACGGGGTGTTCTAACATAAGGTTCCCTCTGCCTACCCTGCTGTGTGAGTGATACAGCGTTAACCTGATACAAAAATAATAAAAAAAACCCTGCTATTTAGGTTCACTTATACGCTTGAGTACCAAAATGGAATAAATCGATTCGATACACATCGCCGTAAAGTATTTTTTTGACAATTTTCTTCTCAACAATCATATTAGAATTACGGCGGTGTTAAATCATTTAAAGTATTGAGATTTTCGCCCAAACGTTTAAAAGTTTTGAATGGAGTCATAAACTAACTTACGCTTTCATTAGGGTTGACATATTATATGAATACATATATTAATTAATTAATAATACATATCTACCTTTTATAATATAAAAATATCAATAAAAGCTTTATTTTATCAAAATATTATTTTACACAATATATTTTGTCTAAAATATAAAATTAATTAGCAAATTAGATAAATTAATAAATATATCTAAATTTTAATATACGTCTGACAACCCTGGAGAATTACAGCGACGATTTACGAAGTATTGTCATATAGGTCTCTTAAACTTCTGTGTAAACAAATGATTTTAACTTTAGGATTTAAGGACATGCTGGTAAACTACACAATACGCGACCAACTATCCAATACGGGTAAGAAATTAAAATTTGTAAATTACTGCCAACATGAATTTTAAGTTCCAGTTCAAGGTTACGTTTTATCCACTTTTTTAGGGTTCCGTTCTGTATGTAAGATAAAACGGAACCCTTATGTTATTATTTGTCGTCCGACTGTCCGTCTGTCAAGACCATCGTGTAGAGGTATCACACTAAAATTGATATCAAATATTCAGAACTTTGCGGAAAGTGAGGAACGGAGTGTCTTAACACTAGGTTCCCTCTGCCTACCCTGCTGTGTGAGGGATACAGCGTGAAGCTAATAAAAAAAATATTCAGAACTACGGTTCCTTGGAGCACAGAAAAATCAAGCTTCTAAATCAACGCAATCAAAAAATACAATGCATTTATGCGTTGTTTTTGATATATTTTTTACACCTATACCTAGTTATGAAATTAGGCAAGAAGTTAGAATTTATAACAGAAACAAAGGAAAAAATCCGAAAAGTGATAATTTATAGGTATTTCATAAAAAAAACATTACAAACTTATACAAGATAAGCGAATATGGCCAATATAAACATAAATTTATTAGTTTTCACCTACAATCCTAAAATTCATATGGAAGCAACAGTGCTGGACTCACATTTAACCGATTTTTTAAGTATGATACTATATTCAAAGTATTTCTAAAAATATTCAAAAGTGTTATTAAAGAAACATTTTTTAAATTTATATAAACTTTATAATTTATAACCTAAATTTAAAAAAAAATCTTCAAACCTTCAATCAAAAACTAGCATCAATTTATCACAACCTAACCATTCAACAAACAAACACTATCACAACTTAAATGACCTAAGCAATTGTTTACTCAGAAATACAAGCACAAAAAACAAAATCATTAACAACCAAAAATAATTATATTTTATAACAAGCCCCGCCTATTTTTGGCTACCAAAAGCACTCCCGTTTCGTTTCTATTAAAACTTAATTAACTTTTTTTACGTTGGAGAAGAATAAATTAAAAGGATCTCTTTGGACACGACAGGTTCGATTTGTTTTGCTACTTCTATACGTCACTTATGCAGTGATTAATCTGATTTTTGGCGAAGGCAATGTAGGAAGGACAACGCCGACAAAGGAGGATTATTGGGAATTGGTCGTTTAGCTGGTCACTTGGTAGATCTTAGAGGTGGCATTGAAAAATTGTTAATTTTGAACGTGATAAAAGATGTCGTAAAAATTTTTAATGTTAAAATTTTTTATATAATATTATTTTGTATTGTTATCTTAGATTCCTCGTTTCGTAGTTTTGGAAATTTAAATAGTTGTTTTTTGTTTTTAATTGTATTTCTTTTACTACATATCTTGAGTGTCTTAACACTCGATTCTCTCTGCCACACTACAACACTGTGTGCGGGATACAGCGTGAAGCTGATTTTTTTTTACAACTTATAATAATATGACATAGAGGTATGCCTACTTAAGATAAGCCTGTAAGGGGATGCACAATAAAACAAACATCAAACAAAATCATTAAGAATATAGTTGTGCAATCATTATTTATTGTTGTTTTGTAGCGTATAAATGCAAAGTTTTACATATAATAAATGAGTTGAATATCTGGTCTCTAGCCAACATGGTTTTACTAAGAAATTATAATAAAAAAAAACAGCTTCACGCTGTATTCCGAACACAGCAGGGTAGGCAGAAGGAAATTTGTGTTAAGACACAACTTTCCCTATTTTCTGCCGAATTCTAGAGGCATTGTGTGTTGAATAGCGGAAATCAGCGCCGCGTTTTGTCTCGACACCAGAGCGATGGAAATATATATTGAAATAAATATTTTATTCCTCGAGTGGGGATCGAACCCACCCCTCATAAGTCCAAAGACTAGATTAATTATTAGATAAATATGACAAAATCACCAATTATTCACATTAATACCTACTCTAATAAAGTAACAAATAAACTGAAAAGAAAAAACAACTAATTAAATCAATAAAAACTCCCTAATAAATAACCAAAATATATTTACATACGACAACGTGACAATTGCCTTTTAAAAGCCGTTTATATTCGAACTAATTTCGCCCGAGAAGGAATTCCATCCACGCAGGACTCAGCCTAAGGGGACCAAAGCACCATATTTCACGGTCGTCCGCTGGTTTCGGGATCACCCGCTGTGCTTCTGAATTAAGTAAAAGCCTTCCAGCCCTTGTTTCTTAATACCTAGCCGTGTTGAGGGTGTGGTTGGACTGGTTGAAAAAAATGGTGTATGGGTTTGTTAAAAATTATTTGTATGTATGTATTTAAAAAAATGTTAAGTTAGGTTTTTATTTTTTGTGCTTTTTTTGACCCAAATTCAATATTTAAACGAAATTAATATTTAATTTCTAATTTCTGCATATTTTCTTTGTGTTTCAATAAATAGCATATAAATCCTATATGACATAGTACTATAACACATAGTTATATATTACAAATACAAAAAAATAATACTTTTTCTTAATGTTTCTAAATGTATTAAAAAGATTTTAGACTACGGTATATGATCATATTCTTACAAATACACTAAAAAACATACAATATATTTATTGATTATATCAACCATAAAAAATATTTGGAAACCGTCCAAAGAGGCGCGGGTTCAAATCCCGCTACGTTAAAATTTTTATACATTTTCTAAATAAATATTTTTCTTTCCTACATATGGAAAAATACTTTAAAAATATTTAAAAAAACATCTTTATGTATACACCTTTACCTACCTTAATAGATGTCTCGGCCTAATTTAACATTTGACGTATTTTTAATTTAGCGTCCTCGCCCGCGGCTGCCGTCGGGCACCTAAATAACGCGTATAACTTACAGGGGATCACGCCGGCACTCATTACCGGCTGATTTGAATAACCTGTGTGTTTGTCCTTTTTCACATAACTCGGTAACAAAATGAAATTTTACAATTTTTGTATTTTGTTTACGTTACGTTAGCTTGTTATTTTGAATCGGCGATCAATTTTTTGGGATTATGTTTGGTAAAATGAAATCTTGGATTTTGATTATGTTGGTTTTTTTTCTTTTGTCACAATGCTATTTATTGTTAGTATTGTTTTGATCGTGTAAATAAAATGTAATGATTATATTATAAAGTCGTACCGACTCATAATTATTAAGAATACGTATAAAAATATGAACGTAACGGGATATGAACCCGCGCCTCTTATGAAACCATCCCAGTTTATGTTTTCTTTCGTAAGTGTGAAATAACACTTTAAAAATGTAAAAAAATCTTATTGATTTATTAAATTATAATAGGTACCTATTTAAATTGCTTTTTATAAAATAAATACCTAATTGTCCGTTTGTAAATATTTTATTAGTATTCTAAATTTTCCTATACAAATAATGTATGTTATATATTTTTTTTTACATTTATCTGCTTTATAAATGTAAAAAAAATGTAGATTGTAAGCAATCGTCGCAGTGAAGCAATAGTATGCTAGCGTGATGGGCTTTCTTGGTACAGATATTGGCGTTCAGTTCTCTCTCTCTCTCTCTCTCTTTCGTTCTCTATTATTCCATTTTCCTGCTATATGTTTTTTGCATATAGCATGGTAAACAGCGAAAACCTGGAATATAGTGAACTCTGTTTTCATTAAGACACTCCTCCAGTTTTGCAGCATTCTCTTTGTTGAGTAAACTTCGCTTCGCTTTGCCTCGTTATCGGATTGAGGAAGTGAAAATATTAAATATACATCCCCCTGTTCGGAAATTGAACCCATAACGGTCGCGTTTATAGTCGCACGCTTGTGCCCATGACGGCCTCCATCTATTCATAATAATTTGATAATCATATTCATCGTAATTCAAAGTGTTATATCATTTTAGTGCAATTATAGAGAAACCAAAAAAAACAGTTTCACGCTATACCCCACATACAACAGGGTAGGCAAAGGGATCGCTCTGCTACCTAATATTAAGGCACTCCGATCCCCACTTTCTACCGAATTTTTCAAGGCGTTGCGTGTAGAATAGCGGAACTCAACGCCGGACGTTTTACCTTGGTGCCAGAGCGAAGCAATAAAAATATTAAGAAATAATAAATTATTCCTCAAATCGACCTCACATCCGTCGCATTACAATCACACCCTTGTGCCTCTGCACCATAACAACCTCTAAATAAATAAAAAACCTCAAAAATTTGATAGCTCCCCGTAGATATTCCGCAAAGTACCACCTTTTTACATACATTGTAATTCTAAAACTTAATAAAGCTATAATTCTTATATCGCGATGTGACACAACTTGCTTCAGTACCGGTAAGGACGGGGTCATTCGGGTTCAAACTTTAAACTTTGACCGCCCGACGCCGAAAACTCGCACTTTTTATGTTAGCCCCATTGTGTTGGAACGTTGAAGATTGAGCTTTTAAAAATAATTTGTTCATTGTAACCTTGAAGTATTGAAATGTATGTATTATACATTTTTATAGATAAAATTTGTCTGTATGTGTGTTTATTAACAAGTATAGTTATATTTATATGAGAGAAGTAAGAATGTAAAAGTAAAGTAAACTTAATTATTGTTATCCGTCAAATAATATAAATTCGTTCGGCGTTGAGTTCCGCCACTCAACACGCAATGCTTCCGGAACTCAGGGGAAAGTGGGGAACAGAGTGTCTAAACACTAGGTTCTCTCTTCTGCTGTGTGTGGGATACTGTATTATATATTAGAATAGACAGTAATTATAATAGGCGAGTCTATCACTAAGAGTAAGATCTCTTGAATGGAAAAAAATAATTAAATAAGATGAGATGTATTGAGTGTATGAAAAGTATATTTGTAAGACATATTATACATACCTATACTTTAATATAAAATATCTAATTATAATAGTTTTTTCGAGTTTAGGTCGAGTTAAATTCTATTATGTTTGCTGGTTAATATTGCTTATATCAATTAGGTAATACTTATACAAATTTTATTTTTGTTAAAACCAATAATTATTTACTCTACTACTATCTACAGAAATGGAAATGGCATATTATCATTTCACAAAAATGACGTAGAAAAATAAATAAATAATTTACGTACTAAGACAGTTTTCCACTTTTCGACGAATTTTTCCACACATTACGTGTTGAGTGGTGGAATTCAACGCGGGGCCTTAGTGCCAGAGCAAAGAAATGAAAATATGAATAAATAATAATTTATTCGCCAGATCAAACCCACAACTATCACGGTACAGTCTCACCCTTGTCCTCTTGCATCGCAGCGGCCTCAATTATTATATCTTTAAATGAAGTTTTCTTAAAAACTCTTCAAACCTTGAACCAATAACCAAGGTGTAACGTCCTATTAATATCCACAGTTTTCTCTAAACACCGTGCATTGAGCAAAAACATACATCACAAGCGAAATCGCACCTCCAAACATTAACACTACTACTACCTACAAGACAGTCATAAATAAAGTACACAATCACCGCTTAAATAATTCATTTGCGAAGCGCACACGGCAAAACGCTTAAACAAACCAACCGACGTCTGTATTCACAAACATAATTATAATTCCTTATTCTTTGTCACTCAAATAAGAAAAATATCGAGAAAAAAATCAATGACCATCTCGAAATGGTTCGTCAGATTTTTTTTAATTTTTTTTTTAAATATTTATCGCCACCCTTTTAAGTTGAAATCGCACCAATACATTTGGTGTCTCCACCTAAAGCAAATAATTTGTAATCCTGAATTATACGCTGCTGACTGCATACATTCGGAAGATATGGATCTATGAAACAGTGTTGTTCACAATTTTAAATTAAGTTGTCGATGCTTCTTTAATATCATATTATCAAACGTAGTTATTATATGAATAAATTAAAATAAAATAAATATATTAAAGTATCCTTAATCATTTTAGTATGTACTAAAAATCTTCCTAATTGTAATAGTGATGTTGTGAAATCAAACAACGCGCTAGCGTATCGTGGCAAGTTAAAAAGCTGGAGACGTTCCATGTTTCCAGTTTTTTAACTTGACTTCTACACAAATCATTACGAACTGCTTTTGCGCTCTATACAACTCGTAAACTATTCAATCTACATGCATAATTTTGGACATAACATCATTTACTAATAAAAAACCTAACCCACTTCTAGAGGACCTTGAAACTTGATATTTGGTATCAAGGAAGATGATTTTATATGTGCATAGAAAAAAAACATGAAAACTGAAAGTTGTTAATAATGACAATATCAAAAATAAAAAGAATTAAGTATGAAAGTTAAATTAAAGAAAGTAGGAAAAACAACAACTTTTAAAATTACAAGTAAAAATTTGACTGGGCTAATTTATCTACCAAGCCAAACGTATTAACCAAATAGTTTAAGTGTAGAACAAGCTAGAAGTATATTAACTTGAAAATCTATATATATAAAAGGACTTGTGCTGACTGACTGAGGTAAGACGCACGCAGAGCCGTTACCGCTGATGATAGAAACGTGAAATTTGGGCAGATGTTTAGTTTCATATTCTGGACATCCACTAAGAAGGGAATTTGAAAAGTTTTAACCCTAAAGGGATGAAATAGGAGTAGAAAATTTATATGGAAAAAATTTTTAATCTGTACCGATTTTTATAAAATTTGAAATTCCGACTCTTAAAAATATTTCATTGAACACGTGTTTCATGGTTTTTAAGAATTCACCCCCTAAGGGTTCAAATAAGGGGTTGAAAGTTTATATGGAAAAATCTTTAAATTGCCACCGATTTTTATAAAAA
>DWQW01006441.1:0-16299 GCA_018249695.1 Heliconius erato demophoon | reverse complement strand
TGGCTTGGTTAACTATGAAATGTAATTCATGGTAAACGTAGCCACGAAGCGATGTGCGGTTCACTTATAAGTCCATTGTGAGGAACTTTAGTTTTTAAGTGTTTGTTATATGAAAAGAGAATGATATCGTTATTTTTAGGACAAAAAAAATAATAAAAATGTCTTGATTCGGCTGTAATATAATAGAATGTTAAAACTGCTTGGCTTCGCCGGCTTTTATAATACGTATTTTTAATTATTTGGAATTTTATTTTAATTTTGCTTCCAAAAATTATCGTATTGAATTGAAAAATGTTTAGTTATATCATATCTAGATAAACGTGCACAGCAAACGCAGTTTTTCCAGCGTAAATACCTATCTCGCGGGAGTTCCGGGATAAAAAGTAATCTATGTGTTCCATATAAGTTCCATAAAAATATAGTTTAGCTGTTTTGGAGATTAGACCGGACATATAGAAAGAGACAAATAAAGAGACTTGAAAAATATGGTTATTTTGAAATCACAGATCGAAATTTGGCGAAAAGTGGGGAAAGGAGAGTATAAACATATTTAGTGTCAATTCTCTCTGCCTACCCTGCTGTGTGCGGGATACAGCGTGAAGCGGACAGACAGACACTTCAATGTTATTTATAAAAAACAAAATATAAAATTTTGGTCAAAATATGCCTTTTTGTGACTTGTTAATAAGACATAGATATAGGGCGTGGCGGACTTTATTTTAGAAGTAATGATTTCAATTATTTTTTTTAATACAATGTACAGCTTTACGAATTAGCCTATAGCAAAAGCACTATTGAGGAATGTATCATTACTGTAAAGAAAAATCCGACCAATATTTCTGTTCCATCTTAGCGTTTAAACAAACAAATCCTTCCAAATTTAATAAATTGGATAGTAGTATAGATATAGCAATATAATTCTTTTATTTTAAAAATAGCTATTAAAATTAGATTTTTGAAGTGAGGCCAGTCGTGACGCAGGGGCATGAAATGTGACTGTAAAGTCAACTTGTTGTAAGTTCGATCCCGACTCGGGGAAAAAATAAATATTTATTTAAATTAATATTTTTATTTCTTCGCTCTGGTGTCGAGGCAAAAGCTCGGCGATGAGTCACTCAACAGAAGAGGTCCAGAATTCGGCGGAAAGTGGGGAACGGAGTGTCTTAACATTAGGCTTCCTCTACCTCCCCTGCTGTATGCGGAGTTGTTTTTTGTTATAAAATTTTTAGGTAATATATTTTACAATAGAATTCTGTTAAAAATAAAATTGTAGGTATCTATAATTATTTCTTTTGAGGAATAAAAGTTAACTGTCCATGTTGCACCTTTAGATGCATGTTAGAGATATACTCGATCTTCGTTTGATTCTCTCGAGAGTAATACGCTAACCTCACGAGATGAAGAAAAGTAAAAAATAATGTCAATATATACATATAACCTATACTTATAATAAAATGGTTGAGAATCGGTGTCTGTACATGGAATATATATAAGAAAAAAATGTTATTATTATATACCAAATGATTTTTAAAATTATTTGCTGTCAGTTTGTTCACGCTAATCTCAGAAATGGCTTAACTAATTTAATTGCATTTTTCACAATTGTATTAAAGCAAACTTCCCTTAATTACTATTTAAATCAGCTTCACGCTCTATCCCGCACACAGCAAGATAGGCAGAGGGAACCTAGTGTTAAGACACTCCGTTCCTTCTGCCGAATTCTGGAGGCATTGCGTGTTGAGGGGCAGAACTCAACGCCGCGCTTAACCTCGATACCAGAGCGAAGAAATGGAAATATAAATTTAAGTAAATTTTTCATCTCCTCGAGTGGGGATCGAACCCACAACTAGTCGGTTTTACAGTCACACCTCGTGCCGCTGTGCCACGACTAGCCTCATTACTGGCTATTTAAATCGGTTTATAAATAAACAAATTATATCAATATAAAAAATTTGGTTCATCAAAATTGCTACAAAATAACCGTCAAAGGTACAGGGACGGTATAGTGGTCAAACTCGAAATTATCAGTCAACGCTTTAATTTTGAACTATTCTGGAAATAGCGTCGAGTGGGTAGAAACTAGTAACTAACTAGGTATATAGCGTAGCGTTTGGCAATAGGTTAACTGGTACCTTGAATTGTTCGTCCAATTACTTGACCGACTACAAATTTACCAACCTGGGGCCTATATAGGGCCCAGGTTCGGCCTCATATGGAGTACCGTTCTCATCTCTGGGCTGGTGCACCCCAGTATCAGCTTGAATCATTTGATCGCATACAACTTAGAGCCATTCGAATCATTGGGGATCCAATGATCTGTAAAAGGCTTGATACTTTGGCTTTGCATAGAGACGTCTCCTCGCTGTGCGTTGTCTATCGCATTTATCATGGGGAGTGTTCTGAAGAACTGTTTGACCTGTTACCTGCCGCCGATTTTCTAACCGCACAGTACGCCATGAGCTAAAATGTCATCCACACCACCTGGATACGTGGCAATCCACTACTGTGCGGTTTCGTAGGAACTTCCTTCCACGTGCCACGGAACTGTGGAATGGCCTACCCGTGGCAGTGTTTCCAGGTCGATACGACATGGGTAGCTTCAAAAAGCGCGTCTATCTCCACCTTAAAGGCCGGCAACGCACCTGTAGCTCCTCTGGTGTTGCACGGGGCCGTGGGCGGCGGTAATCACTTACCATCAGGCGACCCGAACGCTCATTTGCTTTGTCCTTTTCCATAAAAAAAAACAAGATAATCTGGTCAATAACCTATAAGTTTGTTTTTCCTATTTTCTTTTAGCTTCACCCTGTATCCCGCTGAGACCTGTATATAGCACAGTGAGCTAGTGGTAATACATTCAGTTCCTCTTTTTCTCAATTTTTGAGACATTACGCGTGACAGAACTACGATGCATGTTATCAAAGCGAGTAAATAAAAAATAATCCTTTCCCTAAGTGTGAATTGAATCCACTGTTGTTTCTATCCATTTTACCGTTATTATACGGAACCTTTACGATTTTATACTATTTGTTACTTTATTAATGAAATAAATACAAAACTCAAGTTCTTAAGAGGTGCTGTACTACAATAAAAACATAACATTAGTATAAATATTATGTGAAAAATTGTACTCTCATAGCCTGATATAAAAAGTGATTTGACTGTAGCCTAGCATCAATTGAACTAAAATCTAATTGAATTGGAGTGCGAATCTACAACCGTCGCGTTTAAAGCCACACGCTGTACCGCTGCGTCACGACCACATGTCTAATAAGAATTTTTTTCATCAGCTTCACGCTGTATACTCAGGGTAGGCAGAGGGAACCTAGTGTTAAGACACTCCGTTCCCCACTTTCCGCCAATTTCTAGAGGCATTGCGTGTTGAGTGGCGGTATCAACGCCACGCTTTCCCCTCGACACCAGAGCGGAGAAAGGAAAATATAAATGTAAATAAATATTTCATCTCCTCGAGTGGGGATCGAACCCACAACCAGTCGATTCACACTTCGTGCCCCTGCGCCACCACTGGCCTCAAAAGAATTATATCATTTACATTAAGACTGAACCATAATTTTATATATACATTTAACTTACTCTATATTTTTTCCAGAGTTACTCCATTACTTACCTTTCTTTTCATATATTATTTATGGAATCTACATTGTTATATGTCGCAATACAACTAACATAGTGTTTCGTTACACTAACAAAGACCATTATTACCAAGATAACTGCGGTTGTTTTGCCCACTATAATTCCCACTTAATTGAGTCATATATTATCAAAGAAAGTAGCTGGTCCTCGTTGAACTAGCAACAAATATTTTCGTCTTCTAAATGACCAGTATTTCGTGGGAAGTGTTGTATTAAAATATAATACTTTGCTTTTGTTTTAAATGGAGATGCTTATAAAATAAAGTTATTCTTTTTTTATTTAAAAAAAAATATATTGATAAAATTCTTTCCAGATTACCATTTTTATACGAAGTATTTAATTAAAAATTAAGTCTACGTGATGTTTTAACTCAAAATCTTCCCAGAAATAGTCCTTCATATTAAAGTGCTGACAAGTTCCTTTTATAAATAAACTTCTTTCGTTCTTATTTGATTTTTAAATATTGCAAACAACATGGTATTCTCATGATATTAATTAGTAACTTAGCATTGGTAAAAAAACAAAAATATTAACTACACCTGGTAAAAATTCTAAAGGAATCTTTGATATTATGAGATACTTTAAGAGTCCTCGTAAAACAGGTCCTATATATAAAGAAGTATTATTATTATTGTATAAAGAAGTTTATATGAAGAATGTCACTGACATTTGACGAAGCAAAAGAGTTATACAGAGGCAGAGGTACAGTTAGACGCTTTGTTCTTTCTGGATACCTAGCTAAGGATCAATCTTCAAATTTGGAACTAAAAAACTAAGTGTCTAACATTAAGATTCGTAAAAGCAAATACAGGAAACATTGTCTGTGAATTATCTGTGAATTAATAAATATTTTTTTGTATAAATAAATGTTTTTTCCTATAACTTAGCTACATAAGATCATTATATACAGTGGATGTTTCATTCATTCTACTGTTCACATCTACCTCGTGAGAGTTGACAGGGACAAATCGAATATAGCTTTTTGCAATCTCCTTCGAGAATTTAAACGGAGTGAGCTTAGAAGATATCATTTCCGTAGTAACTTAAATTTTGTATTACAATTTAATTTATTTATACAGGTGTTCCTCGATCGACCGAACAAAGGTGATCTATGGGCAGGGAACCTCATTACGTATCCATCCATCCACCCTCAAGTATGTTCAGCGATTTTCTGTGGTTTAGAAGATATTTAGGAGTTTATGGAATTTGTGACCACAAATAGTCTCCTACCCTCAGACTACCGTTATTCCGTTGATCAAGTTACATTATTTATATGTAATTTTCTTTTATATATATGTTCACACTATTCCATTACAAATTCTAATTATTTTTTGTGATTTTTAGTATCAGAATTTTGAACTTCAAATGTGACTGTCCCTTAACGTTAGCCACAACGTTGCTTACAAATATAAATATTTGAGTTCCTAATATTTATCTTTCATATTTTATAGATGAAAATCAAAAAACTGTTGTCACAACAAACTGAACAGAAACATAAATTGACCATTATTAGGCACTTGCCAAACAATAAAGGAACCAAAGTATTTATAATTTTCCGTTCTTCAAGAACAAAGAGATTTTATTAGCTAAAAGGCAACGGTAATGAAAATAAGAAACCCTCTCCTAATATATTTCTAAACAAATATTATGAAAACAATTTTCTCATTCCTCGGCCAACCCCTTTTGTTTCAAAGCGTATCGATTTATATAAAGTCTTTGATGAATAAGAATAAAAATAATAATATCCTGTACTGCGTTACACGGATTCAAATTATTTTGATTAATTTTCAAATGTAATTTTTGAGTAGATAATATAACAAAATATTGTGACCGTGACTGTAATCGCGACGGTTGTGGGTTCGATTCCTCGGGACAACTAATAATTTTTATTTAAAAAAATAATGTTTACTTACGTCACTCAATACGCAACATTTCGAAAATTGGAAAAACAGATAATTTGGATCGATTCAACGAAACAGCATACAAGTAAATCTAATAGAAACTAAAAATATATGTACAATCATAGATTAGTTAAAATCTATGATAGAACGAGCTAATCTAAGGGACTACTATATTTTTGTGTTGATTACTTCAATTTACATCTAAAAAATATGTCAAAAAAGGGAGAAATTAAGAGATTCCACAAATTGAGAAATTAAAAGATAAGCTTACTAATAAGATAATAAGATTATTGATTTTAATATACATTTTTTTAATAAATCCTCGCTCACACTAAAGATGGAATGTAGAAACAAGTGATGGATTATTATGAGTGTAAGGATTTATCAGGATCATAATAAGGATATGTATTAGGATCCTGATAACTCCTTGTCCAAATTTATTATTTAATCGTTTAGGCTATTTGTAGGATAGAATTTATGACAGGAAATAAATAATCGTAGTTCAAGCTGTTAAAGCCATGGTGTGTGTTCTCTAGTATAATAATAAAACATATAACATTTTCAGGGTACTTCCTGGTATCTTAAAATTTCCAGGAATTGATTGCTGGAATGTGTGTATATATTTCACCAGCTAATGCTCATCATTGTGAACAACTTTTGCTAATTGACCATTTCCTTATTTCTTACAAAGCTGCACATATATAATTTATAAAATAAATAAATCAGTATGTATGTAATGTATCCCGCACACATCAGGATAGGTAGAGGGAACCTAGTGTTAAGATACTCTGTTCCCCACTTTCTGCCGAATTCTGGAGGCATTGCATGTTGAGTGGCAGAACTCAACGCCGCGCTTTGCCTCGACACCAGAGCGAAGAAATGGAAATATAAATTTAAGTAAATATTTCATTTCACCTCTCATGAGGATCGAACCCACAACCAGTCGGTTTACAGACACTGTGTGCCCCTGCGCCACGACTGGCCTCATATAATTTATAGTTTTTTTTATTGCTTATTTTCCGGAATGTGAATCGATTCTACTATCTATCCTTCGCCAAACAAAAAGTTACAGTACTACTACTAATAAAATATATTCACCATGTTGTTCGCCGGGTTCTATATCTGAAGTCCTTATCAGATTGACGTTTAGTCTTACGGCTTGTAAAAATTTTTTTTAATAGTTCTGATTGCATATTATTCTTGGTATATGCAAGTATAAATATACAACAATTATACTTATACAAACATAAACAAAAACAAAGTCGTGGTGCAAGGGATAAGTCTGACCGTAAACGCGACAGGTTGTAGGTTTGATTCCTATTAGGTGTTGAGGCAAAGCGCGGTATTGAGTTCGCCATTTAACACGCAATGCCTTCAGAATTTAGCGGCAGAATTTCGAGCTGAGTGCGGGATTACAGCGTGAAGCTGAAAAAAAATACTTCAACGACATATGACAAATGACAAATATCAATAATAAGATTTTTTTATTAATTTATTATATTTTTTTATACGTTTTCTAAAAAGTATATATTATTGTATTTTTTTCATATTCTATTAACTTTTTGAAATCTAGTTATTTTTAGAGTTTGTGTCAACATAGCTAGCTATTTTTAAAATGATTTTTGCTAATTTCTCTTCGGTGTTTAATACACCGAAAGTAATCTAAGTATTTCAAGATTATTCTTGTGTTGGTTGTCTAAAACATGAAAATATTTACTTTTTTTCGACTTGGCTATGCTGCTGTTCCTTGACCTGGAATAGTTTTATTATTCCTATTATCGTTTTGGTTGTCTAAAGATTTTTTTTTCTTAATACTACCTTATAGTCACTGTTGTTTAATTTATAAGAAGTAAATAAATTAAATCTACAGAAAAGCTAATATAGATACATGTTTATGGAGTAGCTTTTTTTTTTATTATACTGAACCAAAATTATTTTATTTCCAAATTTAATGATTATTCTTTCTGATTGTTTTGGCCACTTTAAAAATATTATAAAACGTAAACTAGTACAGTTTCTAAAAATAAATAAAAAGATATAATTTATTTCTACTTCAACTACAATAGCAAAGATATTGAGATGAAAATAGCTTAGAGAAAAATCAGTCAATGAATATTTCAATTTGCTTCTTCACTGGCGAACCGAAGATCTTCTAGCATTTAGTATTTAAGTCAAAAAAAAATAAAAAGAAGTGGCATAGGAGATTTTCAACAGGGTTACTTATTTTTTTATTTTTATTTCATATTTTCGCTCTGGTAACGAGGCAAAGCGCGTTGTTGAGTTCCGCCACACAATACACAGTGTTGAGACGGTGTGGTGTGTTGAGTGGCGTAAATCCGGCAGAATATGAGGAATAGACGAGTTTCAGACTAGGTTCCCAGGTTCCTTCTGCCTACATTTTTTAGCTTGACGTGCATACTGTAAGGTATCCGGGGGTATCAAGTGTTAAGGGACACCGTCTGTCACTTTACTCCCAATTTTTAAGGCGCTACGTATTGAGCAGCAGAGCTCAAAGCCGCGCTTTGCCTTGTTACCAGAACGATAAAATGAAAAAAAACAAATAACAAATTAAGTAACCGTATAAAAAAAGTTTTAAAAAAAGAATTGAACCTACAACCGTCGTGTCTACACCCAGACACTATGCCACTGCGCCTTGATGACCTCAATTATCTATATAAATACGACATATATAATATGCACAACCAATCATCGCATTTCCTATCTTTAAAATACTAACAATCTAAAATCCGATTTAACTTGACTCTAATACGCTCTGTTATAATACACTTTTTGTAACCTTTCTCTTTATTTTCCCTTTTGGTGGCTATTTGCATATTGAATTTCGATAGGACGTTGAAATTTATTACATTCTTTAAATTTTGTATCGTACGCGGTACGTGGGTTCACAGTAAAAAAATGTATCTTTTATGGACCGTATAAGTAAGTGTATCGTTGCGAATTGGTTTTATGTGGTGTAATATTGGAGAGAAAAAGATAATTTTGGATAATATATGATTCACATATTTTTTTATTTTATACTGTGGATGTTAGACGTGTTTATTTTCTTTCTGTATAGTTATTGTTTTGAGGCGTTTTTTTTCTTTACGTATCTTTTATAAGAAGGTTACGCTTAAATTAATGGGTCACTGTGTTTTCTTGTTTTTAACCGTTCTATAATTTTTAACGGTTAAACTCTCATTGATTCTTTTTTTTATGGAAAAAGACAAGGCAAACGAGCGTTCGGGTCACCTGATGGTAAGTGATCACCGCCGCCCACAACCCCATGCAACACCAGAGGAGCTGCTGCCTGTAAGGTGGGTTGGGCTCCGTAGCCCGGCATTACCCGATGCGAAACGCAGTGGTATAAAGCCACTACTTCACGCCGGTTTTAAATGCCGGGGGTGGTAATGATCCGGTCGAGTCTCCCCAAAAAATTGATGCCAAATAAGTGTTATTCTAACTTTTATGATAAACCGTAGCAAAATTTTTGACGATATCTACAGAATACCTGTACCTGTCTTGTATTTTATTTTCTTTTTATCATAATGTGTTTTAATAGTCCCTAAGTACTGTATTAATATAGTTTCATTTAAAAAAAAATCTGGTTTTTATTTGAGCGTAAATGAATATTATTAATTTTCTGTGTCGCGTGTTGTTTGGCGAAACTCAACTTCTTTTTATCTTTCCTCGAGTAGGGATCGAACCCACAACCAGTCGCGTTTAACGGCTTTTTTGTGCCCCTGCGCCACAACTGGTTTCTTAAATTTTACAATATCATCACAACTTGACCTAGTAAAAATGTTGAAAAAAATAATAACGGGAAACATACATAGTTTTTGTCTAGCATTAAACATAACAATTATCTTCTCGAAATACAGTGACGGTGATTTTAAAATCTACATCAATTTAAAAACCTGTATATGAATGTCAATTTAAAAATTACTTTTAAAATGTGACATGCATTAGTAAGGTAAGGTTATTTTAATTTATTAGAGTAACATTCGTAAAGCGTGGGAACGGAAGTGGAATTATGTCGCGGTTGGATATATTAAAAAACTTTTTGGTTCACTTTGGGTTCACTCATTTCTATAGCTGCCACTTTTCATTCAAATGGAGAGGAAACTTATAGGATTTTATGCGTTATATGAAGATAGTATATATTTATATGTAATTGGAATCCAGTTTATGTCAATGTAGACTGAGAAAAGTTAGTGTTGTAGTGTTAAGAAACTCCGTTTCGCATTCAGACACTTCCGTTCCTAATTTTCAGTTGAATTTGTGAGGCATTGCTTGTTGGGTGGCGCAACTCAACGCCGCGCTTTCAGCACAAGAGCGACGAAATGAAATATTAAATATTTCACAATCACAATCTATCGTGTTGAAAGTCACACGCTTGTGCCCCTGCGTCATTTTCTTATGTAAAATATTTAACATAGTTAAGTGAACAAAATAACGTAGATGACAGATTTTAACGTTCAAATTTATATATATGGACTGTATATTTAAATCTAACGTATTTCAATTTTATTCAAATATTCTAATATTCGAAAATCATATTCAGCCGATGTAAATACATATGTTGTTGGATTCCGAATAAATAAATGTATAAAAGATGGAGAACGTATGTCTTCTTACTATTTTCTCTTATTACTACTGCAGGACATCTACAAAACTGAGTTTAAATATTTACATACAAACTACCTCTACCTTTCCTACTCCTACTCTATGTATAGAGCACAAATATATTCCATACATAATTTATATTATAATTTTATAGCTCATTTGTGTGTAATTCACAAACTAAATAAATAAAAACACCAGTTTATTTTTAATAAAAAGAAACGATCGGGGAAGGATTTTTTATAAATAAAAATAATTCAAAGCAAGTCGTGGCACAGGGGCACAAGTGTTTGACTGTAAACGTGACAGGTTGTGGGTTCAATGTCACTTGAGGAAATTAAATATGTATCATTTTCATTTATTCGCTCTGGTGTTGAGGCGAGGCGTTGAGTTCCGCCATTCAACCCGCAATGCCTCCAGAATGTAGCGAAATTGAAGAGCAGACTGTCTTAATACTCTGCCTAACCTGCTACATGAGAGGTACAGCGTGAAACTGAAAAAAAAAAACCATTTTTCCCAAATAGAAATCAAATTCACACTCAAAGATTTACAGTTAAACAACTATCCAACTACGTATATTGTTAACCTCCTTTTTGTTACTTTATTCATATATTTTTTCTACAATATTCTTATTAAGCCCTTACTTATAATATAATATGATAAAACATTAAAATGATATATAATATCTTCTAAACACGTTGTCCTCTCAAATACCGATACAACTTGTCAACCGATGCTTCATCAATCAATGTCCACGACCGATGTCCAAGTTTCACCTGCTTTAATAGATGAGGAGTAAAACTGGTAGAAAAATAAGGGACACGTATTTTATGGGCCAAAATATGTTTTTTTATTTATTATTTATTAACATATTAATTTTTATTTACATCGACAGTTATCTCTTTTAAAATCGGCTCAAATTTAATTTTGTAATGATTTGGTAACCAAGACGGACCGAGATTGATTACACTATAATATATGTCTTTTTCAGCTTCACACTGTATCCCGCATATGGCGGTGGTAAAGCGTGTTGAATGGCGGAAGCAACGTCGCGCCTTGATACGACAGTAAAGAAATTAAAATATTAATCAATCACCTTCACGCTGTATCTCGCACACAGCAGGGTAGGCAGAGGGAACCTAGTGTTAAGACACTCCGTCCCCCACTTTCTGCTGAATTCTGGAGGCATTGCGTGTTGAGTGGCAGAACTGAACGCTGCGCAGAGACACCAGAGCGAAGAAATGGAAATATAAATTTAAGTAAATATTTCATCTCCTCGAGTGGGGATCGAACCCACAAACAGCCGGTTTTACGGCAATTATGTGTTATGTTACGTCAACGTAATTAAAATATTAACAAATAATAAACAATTTCGCCGAGTCGGAATCGAACCCACAACCGTCGCATTTACACACGCTTGTGCCCATGTGTCACGACCTCTAAATTTTAAATGATAATTTTTTTAAATACTATTGATATAATAAAAACATATATTTTCAAAGTAGTTTTAGCATTTAATATACGAATACTTACTTACGCACTATAATCCTCTTATATTAAAAGCTTAGGTTTTGTGGTAAGAGTATAAATGTTTTATAAAAATGTTTTTAAAATTATACAATTTTTAACATACTACGAGTTTCTATCTACTGCTAAAAGTATTTACCTTAATAACTTGACCGTGACAGATATGGAATAATGTAAGTTCTTTTGTCTACGTTTTATTATTTTTTTTATCGTTTAAAGTAGCACTGAGGTAACTGAGGCCGTTATGGCGCAGGGGCACAAGCGTGTGACTGTAAATGCGACGGTTGGGGGTTCGATTTTCTTTAATTTAATTTCTTCGTTCTGGTAACTAGGCAGAGCGCGACGTTGAGTTACGCCACTCAGCACGCAATGCCTCAAGAATGGAACGAAAAGTAGGAAACAGAACTGTCTGCATGGAAGTTTCTAGGCTCTGCATACTCTGCTAAGACAGCGAACGGGATACAGCGTGAAGTTAAAAACATTTATTTTTCAGTTTCACGTTTTTAGCATAGCAGGTTACAAATTTATTACTAGTATAGTTACACTATCATTTATTATTCTCTCAAGTCCAGATCAAGCTCGGGACCATCCTGTTAATGGTCAGACACTACTCCATTGACCACGACGTCTCAAAATTATATTTAAAATAAAAAAGAATTAGCAGCAAAATACTCGGTTGTCCCTTCAGAACTTATAGATATTTTAATTTTATTATTTAACCACCTATTACTTTTACGCTGTAACAAAAAATAGAAAAGGCTAAAAAAATATATTTAATTACATTTTTTACGTTGACGTAACATAAACACATAATAGAAGTATATATCTTTTTTATCTTCATACTTTATCCTACGTATAGGAGAGTAGGCAGAGGAAATCTGGGAACCTTATCTTAAAACACTCCAACCCATTAAGACAAATCCATTCCCCACTTTCCGCTGAATCCTGGAGGTATTGCGTGTGAAGTGGCGGAACTAAATGTAGATTTTAATAAATCTCACGTTATATTAATCCTCCAAACTTTATTGACATTTAAATGGATATTTAAACAAATTATGAATATAAATAAAAGTAATAAGTGCTTAAGCAAAAAGCTTTTAACGTTAAAACATCCTCATAACAGTAATGGCCATGGTCAAGCGAACTGAGCCGAACTGGAAACTTTTTTAATATAGCAACCACAACATAATTGCCCACTCGTTTGACACAGCGTGTTTCACAAATATATACTACTTATCTTTAGTTTTGTATAGAATTATTAATATTTGTAGAATCTCCCATTTAAAATTTTCAGATTTTTTTGAGAAGAACCCTGTAAAAAAGATTTGATTGGTTCAAGATTGATAATCTTTCTATTTTGCAATATAAATATTATTTGTTTTTTATCAGCTTTTCGCTGTATCCCGCAAATAGTAGAGAAAACATTCTTTTAGGACACTCCGTTTCTCCCTTGAATTTTTTGAGTCATTCCGTGTTGAGTGACGAAACGCTGAGATTTTACCTTGGTGCCAGAGCGAAGAAATAAAGAGAAATGAAATGATATTAATAAGTAATAAATCATTTCCCCGAATATAGATCGAACCTGCAACCATCACGTTACAATCACACCCTTGTGCCCCTGCGCCACGACTGTGATTCGACTTAAAACTTATTTTCATTATATATTTGTTCTATAAGTTCCCTTTACAAAATTCTAAACTATTGAGATTAATGTTTGTTATATGTAATATCTTCTAAATTTTGGCAATTATAATACAGTAAATTTCACAATCCTTTTAATTCATCAGGGGCAGTAGTATACACTCTTAAGGTTAAGATGAATCGAATGGTATGACAAACCATTCTCTCTCTACAACGCCATAGATACAAACAAACAAAAATAGACTGACTAAATCAATACTCATATTTGTGCAGTCAGATAAGAATATACTAATCAATTTTAACTTAAAAAAATATGATTATCTATCAATTTCATTGTATTTTTAATTATTTCTCGTTTAAATTATGTCACTCAGATATTTTTTTTTTATTTTTTATTAGCTTCACGCTGTATCCCGCACACAGCAGGGTAGACAGAGGGAACCTAGTGTTAAGACACTCCGTTCCCCACTTTATGCCGAATTTTGGAGGCATTGCGTGTTGGGTGGCAGAACTCAACGCCGCGCTTAACCTCGACACCAGAGCGAAGAAATGGAAATATAAATTTAAGTAAATATTTCATCTCCTCGAGTGGGGATCGAACCCACAACCAGTCGGTTTTACAGTCACACCTCGTGCCGCTGCGCCACGACTGGCCTCAGATATGTTTATTTATATATTTTTTTATTTTAATTTAACTATTTGGTATAAATTGTCGACATAACATATCATTTAAAACCCCAAAATAGTTTGTGACGACGGTATTATAATCGATATTTATGGTACATACTATTTTCTATAGTTGATACTCTACTATAAAAAAAGTATTTTTTTAATATGAGGCCGTCGTGGCGCAGGGGCACAAGATGTGACTGTAAAAGCAACGGGTTGTGGGTCCCGATCTCCACTTGAGGAGATGAAATATTTACTTAAATTTATATTTCCATTACTTCGCTCTGGTGTCGAGGACAAGCGCGGCGTTGAGTTCTGCCACTCAATACGCAATGCCTCCAGAATTCGGCAGAAAGTGGGGAACGGAGTGCCTTAACACATTAGGTTCCCTTTGTCTAGTCTACAGTGTGCGGGATACAGCGTGAAACTGATTTATTTTGATTTATTTTCAAATAATGCAACTTTCACGTTTGAATTTTACTAAATTCAAACGTGAAAGTTGCATTATTTGCACTGCACTGTATATATTACACTGCAGAAATTTACTACAAAATACTATTTTATAATTTATTTTATAGTTTTATTTTTTAGTCTGTTATTTTGTTGCTTCACGTTGCGTTGCATGTTGAGTGACGGATCTCAACGCTGCGTTTTGGCTCTACACCAGAGCGTAAAAATCAAAATATTAAATATTTCAGTAACTCGAGAGGGAATCGAATCCACAACCTGTCGCATTCCACTAACAATCTCTAAGCACCTAATCAAAAAAGTTTTAGCGCAACTAAGGAAATAACACAAATAAATGAAGGGAACCGTAGAAATCAATCAATAAAAATTTCAATTTTCTTCCCGAGTGGCTGACCGAATATTTTCCGACGTTGGCCATAACTCGACTTTACATTTGAATATCATACATACATTTCTTTGTTTTTTTCCTTCTTTTCCACCCCTTATCTTACCCTTGTGATTTTTTCGAACATTTGCATATAGAATTTGGATGGAGTGCTGGAATTTATTACATCGATTGAATACTCTACTGTTATAAGAATATAGTGGTGTGATTCTATTTTTCTTTAGATTACTACAGATAAAAGAGTAGTACAGTCGTTATTTTTTATGTGTTTTGACTTTTATGGATTCTTCGATATATTCTTGTAGTTTTTCCTTGAGATCTCTGTAAATGTTATTTCGATACGCAATTCCTATAAATATTTTTATACAATACAAATATTATTGTGTGGAAAAATCTTAAGTTAAATTATTATTTGAACATTTATTAGGGAACAGTTAACACGTAAGAAATATTTTAGAAATATAGTTATAAATTTAGATAAACATATACCCCGCATACACAAGGGTGGGCAGAGGGAACCTCGTGTTAAGACACTCCGTTCCCCACTATCCGCCAAGTTCTGGAGGCATTGCGTGTTACGTGGCAGAACTCAACGCCGCACTTTGGCTCGGGGATCGAACCCACAATCAGTCGGAGATAAGTTTTTTAAAAAAAAATTAAAATAGCTATTTTTTTTGTGATTTTTGTTATTGTAAGGAAGATGAGAAGCGAAAGAGAGCTGTTATAATAAATTAAAAAAAAAGATTTATTTTTAATTCTGTATATTCTTATGTTAATCGGATACACAGTTACACATTAATAGATCCATTTTATTCATTAAAATTTTACCTGGTGTATATAGTGTCTATAATCAAAATTATTAAATTATCCAATAATTTATACAACTAAAGTGGAGATCGAATCCACAACCTGTCGCGTTTACAGTCGTACTGTGTGCCCCTGTGCCACGGCTGGTCTCTGGTCTACATATTATTATATATCAACGTAAATCAAATTGAGGCCAGTCGTGGCGCAGGGGCACAAAGTGTGACTGTAAAATCCACTGGTTTTGGGTTCGATCCCCGATCAAGGAAATAAAATATTTATTTACATTTATATTTTCATTTCTTCGCTCTGGTGTCGAAGCAAATCGCGGCTTTTAGTTCCGCCACTCAACACGCAATTCATCCAGAACTAGGCGGAAAGTGGGGGACGGAGTGTCTTAACACTAGGCTCCCTCTGCCTACCCTGCTGTGTGCGGGATACAGCGTAAAGCTGCAAATAAAATATATACAAGAATAAAAAATAACAAACTAACATTATGATACACGTATCTCAGGAATATAGATGAAAATCCATAACTTCCCAAAACTAACAGATCCAGAGAGGAATCGCGTATATTTGAAAGGGCACTAGGAGTCGTATATCAAGAGCGGTGCAGGCATTGAGGGATGCTGT
>DWQW01006440.1:0-16301 GCA_018249695.1 Heliconius erato demophoon | reverse complement strand
TGCCACTCAACACGCAATGCCTCCAGAATTCGGCAGAAAGTGGGGAACGGAGTGTCTTAACACTAGGTTCCCTCTGCCTACCCTGCTGTGTGCGGGATATAGTGTGAAGCTAATTTAATTTTTTTTTATGTTTGATTTACGATTTTAAGAGATGGATAGAGCTTAAAAGGATGTTCTCAAACAAGTAGGTAGTGGTTGTACTATGGTAAACTTCAATCTTAGTTAGGTATTATTTTTGTGCAAACTAACATTATGGCATATTCACAAGAACATATATAAAAAATATTCGGGCGAATTGGGAACCTCTCTCTTTTTTGCAGTCGGTTGAAAATGACGAGAGAAACGAGGATCTTCTCATTATCGAAGTTGGTTGAAAAGAAATGCAACGAAGAGGAATCTCACTTCTGTCGCCAATTTTAACAATGTTTTACCTTGTAACTATTACAGTACAATTATATTTTTTACCAAAAAAAAAACAAACTTATTCAATTGCAACCGGATCCGATAATCAGAACCTAATCAAACTTTCACCAAACTATCCTTGAAATGTATTCTTTCAAATATAAAATAATCATCAGAATCGGTTGGCGTAATATTGAGTTATTTATCCACTTGTCGCGCGCGTACCTAATGCAAATTCAATTCTTATAGATCAAATAAAAAAAAATCAAAATCGGTTCACCCAGTCAAAACTTCTGAGGTAACAAACATAAAAAAATACAGTCGAATTGATAACCTCCTTTTCTTCCATAAGTTGGTTAAAAAGAAACATAAAATTTCAAAATTATTTAATTAGAACGCGGCGTTGAGTTCCGTCATTCAATATGCAATGCCAGAATTCTTCAGAAAGCGGGGAACCGAAATATCCTAATAGGAAAGTAGTGCCTTAACACTAGGTTCCCAGGTTCCCTCTTTTTACCCTGCTCTGTTCGGAATACAGCGTAAAGTTAAAATATAATTATTTTCTTTTGTTACAGAAAGCAGATGAACAAAAGATAATATACTCTGGCCAACTCCTAGATGACAACAGCATTATAAAAGAGGTTCTAAGACACTACGACAGTCAAAACACGCATACTATGCACTTAGTTTGCTCAACCAAAAGAATGACAGAACCAGATAAAAAACCTTCGTCAGACGGACTTCGTCAAAGGAATGTTCCAGAAACTCCCAGACCAGCAGAGACCCCCAGACCGGAAATGCGACAGAACGATCAAAATCATACAGTGGAAATGCAGAACTATTTTAGTTCGTTTGTAAATAATTATGGCAGAGTGCCCCCATATCCTAATTATAATTTTGGAGAAGCGTTGCCTCCAGTAAATAGTGATCCTGCCTCGATGGCTAATCATATGCTGATGATGCAGCAAGCCTATATGCAGTATATGCAACAGTATGCCAATATGTAAGTTATTTTTTATCTGTAAGCTATGAAAAATGACTCACAATCATTTTTTATCTTTATATTGTATCCCGTAAATAGCACACATATAGAGCTGGGTAACACGACTTGTCGGCAGTATTAAAAACAATATTTTTTTACTGTACTTTAGTAGTACAGTAAATATTCTACAAAGATAAAAGTTTGTGAAGATGAATGTTTGTTTCACTTTCATGAAAAATCTTCTGAACGAATGTAGATGAAACTTCAGAATAACATATACAACTTATGTAATCGCTAGAGCTATAAACATTTAATATATATATTTTTCCCCTCAAGGGCTCAAACTCCCGACCCACCAACTCCCCCTACACCAGAACAACCACCTCGCCCAGAACCGGAACAAGAAGACCAGATGCCCAGAGACTGGTTGGACCACCTGTACGCGGCGTCCCGGTTTGCCATACTGGTCTCCCTGTTCTGTATATATGGGAGTCCAGCGCGACTGTTGCTCATTATTCTGCTGGCGGCCGCTGGATATTTGTGAGTAGATCTTTTGGTTTATTTTCAGCTTCTGTACAATAGAGGGAAACTTATATTAAGACTCTCTGTTCTTTAAGACATTCCGTTTTGAGTGGAGTAACTAACACTCATTTCTGACTACTAAGCTCACTTATCAGAGTAAAGGAAAGAAAATTATTCATTCCCCCGAGTTGGAATCAAACTTACAACTTTCGCTTTGAAGTCTCCCATTGCTCATTTATATACTTATATTATGTAATAAAATAATTATATTAATTGAAGATTCCACAGTTATAGTATTTTTTTATTATAATTGCAGACATCAAATCGGCTTTTTCCGTGACCTCAATGTGAATCCCGTTAACAACGCCGCCGATCGCAACGGCAGGAACAGACGGGAACGCAACGGTAACGAACCTGCACCCAACGGTAACGCTAACGAACCGCAAACCAACGATAATGAAACCAGAACAGCAGACAATGACAATAATGATGAGAATCAATCATTATTGTCTGTCACTTGGATGATATTTACATCGTTCTTCGCTTCGCTTATACCAGATATTAATTAATGATCATTCATTTTAATTTGATTATTTGGGTAATTATTTTTTTTTAATTTATCATTATCTAATGATGAAGTTAATGATTAATAACGAAAGTAAAGATATTGTGAATTGTTTTGAGGGGTTCTGAGGATTTAAATTTTACGTTTAACCAATTAATTATTATTATGAAAGACATTTGTAAAAAATACCTTCTTTTTTATTACAGAATTTGTAAATGAAATGGGGAAGGGAATGGAATATATTCAATATTTTAAAATAATGTTATAACATAAAAATTATTTTTTTGACAGAAAAATCAATTAAAAGTAAATAAAATAAGTTATACGTTTCAAAAAATACTTTTTCATTTCATTTTATATTGAACTGATTTTAAACCAAATATTAATGTATGTAATTTTAATTTGTATCCTAAATATATGTTTGACCAATGACTTTATGATAAATATTTGACATTTTCAAAAATTCATAAAATTTATAAACATGGGAATGGAGTCTTAGGTTCCCTGTGCTGTGTAGAGGAGCGTGAAGCTGATTTGAACTTTTTATTCTAAGGAATAAAAGTCTACATGTAAGAAACCTAGGCCTCATTTAAAATAATATTTTAAAATTAAAAAAAAACCCTTTAATGCCGAACTACTTGCAGTGGTTGTGGGTTCGATTGCCACTCTGGGGAATGTTTATAAATTTATGCCGTCACACTGTCATTTACATAAAGTGTAAAATGTTTAAAAAACATTCTCATTAACCCCGTTTAAGATAAACGGAGTGCGGCGTTTAGTTCCGCTTTACTGTAAATAAAATAATTATTTGACATATTTAGTATTTTAACTAGTGATGCACTTTTATTATTAGCAAGTACAGATAATAAATATGTATAAAAATTCAATTTTTATATATGCCTGTGTGTGATGTCATCTTAATAATTCAATTAATTAAATATATTAATGAAATCTTTTAATATAAAATGTGTATTAATAGTTTTAATGTTTTCTAATTTCGTAACTGTCCAATAAGCTGTTTGTAAAATATTTGTCAGTTGTATTACGATAATTTAGTAAATTATAACGGACTTATTGGAAAGTTAAAATTCTTAGTACCAATTAAAAAACATCTATAAATATTGTGTATATTTTTTTGTGTAAATAATTTATTTTCGCCTTTTAAATTGCCATTTACTGTTTTTTTATATTTCAATATATTAAATAATTATACTAGAAATAATTGTATGTATACTTTCACTACATTTTACTATTATTAAAAAAATATAGATATTATAATTATTAAAAATAGTTATAGATCATTAAACATAATAATTATTAATATTAATGAAATCTGAATAATTATATATACTTTTATTATATATTCGTTTCCCCGGCCTTTTAAAACGAAATGGCTGAAAAGTAGAGAATAAGGAAATTATGTAAAAATCGAAAATCGATATAACGTAAAATTATGGTTTGAATTTATAATTTACTTTCATACTTTTTGTATATTACATAATGGACACATAAAATTAATATTTTATAAATTTTGTGAAATGGATGTGATCCCTGGTTAGTCTAGTTAATATTATCATTATATATATATATTAAATAATTCCCGTGTTTAACGTCATACAAAGTTCATGCATTTGGTAGTGTTAGGTTATTTATAAAATAGATCGAGTTAATTTTTTATATTTTTTTTTGTGTTATTCCACATTACGAAGAGAGGTATTTCAGAAAACGTATAAAAAATTGAATAGCGGGACTTGAACCGACTCCTCTTGAAAACCTTTCAAGTTCAACATTGAAATCCGCTTTGATATTTTTTTTTATACATTTTCTAAAATATAAATCATGCTAATGTTAATTATATTTATACTGTGATAAGTTTCGTTTTCGTTTGCATTCTCGTAATAAATTATTTGAAAGTAAGCCGTTTTTTTTAATTTTCTTAATCCCTTTCTGTTTTATGATTTTGTTTTGCTCGATTTTTTATATAATAACAATGAGGCGGAAGAATTGTGGGTTTGATTCCCAATCGGGAAAATTAATTTCCTTGCTCTTAAAAGTTGAGGCTTTCGTGGCGCAGGGCAGACGCAAGAACCTGAAGAAACGACGCAAGAAACTCAGCGGGACTTTTTCTAAAATCAATTATACAAAAACTTATTTGAACATTTATGACAATAATCGAGCGAGCATTTCATTCCCAAGGTAATAAAATAACCTTTAACACACAAACGTCCTTTCACAACTCTTTTATATTGTGATATAGAACATTCTCGGACGTTTTCTGGGATCCTGTTGTAAAAGCGTACACTAAAAAACTAAACTAGCTTCAACCCTAGCGGGGTAGTCAGAGAGATCGGAACGCCAAACGCTACGGTCTCTACATATCTCTTTCGCCTCGTCCACTGTCATCAACCTCTTCTTGCATGCTCTTCGGGAGGTCCTCATGCTTTTTACGTGATCGTCCACAGTATCAAAGATATAGCGGTAAGAGTACCGCTCACTTTTCCATCATAAATCTTCTAAAAGCGTACATTTACACACATTGTCTCATAAAAGAATTACGGACTCGATGAAACCGGGTTAAAAGGGGGCTATAAGAGATTGTAGAAAAAAATATTTTATTCTAATTGCATTATCTTATATGACGTTCTATTATTTTTGATATCTTTTTCATAATAAAAAAATCATCTTTGTTCTTAACCATATAAATAAAAGTAAATATATGTTTTAATTCCATGCTGTAGTGGCGCAGCTGCAGTTTCTAAATGTAGTCACAACATTTGTAGGTTTTATCTCCACTCAAGGGAATGAATTATTGTCAGTTTCTCTATCTGGCAACAGAGTAAAGCGCGGCGTGAAGTTCCGCCCCTTAATACGAAATGTATTAAATGTGAGGTGGTCCATTGAGAACGAAATGGTCTGCAGCAAAATGAATGCATAAAGGTAAAAAAAATCATAAATGTTCTAATAAATTTTTATTAAATAAAGTTAAGAACATTTAGCCATTAAAAATGCACATACATAATATTATTTAATATTATTTACATATAATTTAAAGCTAACAATTATTAGACTTTTAATAACTAATTCAAAATTCTTCATCAAAATTAATATCCATTAGTTCTTCATTTACATTTTCTTTTTGAAGTAATTCTGAATCAATGACAATTTCACTACTTATATTTTCAGTTTTATCATTGTTTTTACCATTTTCTTTTAAAATCTCTGCATTGTTCCTATGTTCATCATCTTCATTATCGCTTTCTTCGTATATTTTACAGTCATCTTTATTGTTAATATGTGTTTTATCATAATTATTTTTAGGATTACAATGTTCATTTTCATTATCTTCATTGTCATTAACTTTTGACTGTTGTCGAGTTTTACTTTCGTCGTTAACATAATTATTTAATGGATTAGCTATGTCATTATCATTTTGTATATCTGTGTCACTGTCAGTATCCATTCTTAGAATATTACTTGAATTATCTTCATTTGTTTTTAAATCAGTTTGTTCATTAAAATTACTTTTATGAATATCAACAGTTATGGATGTATTAATTGTAGTAATTTCGGCATCATCATCCGAACTATCAATTACATTAGATCTATTTATTCTTTTAATACTATTCATATTTGTTTCTTCAGTATCGCCTTTTTCTTTTCCACTTTGATTATCATCTATATTATTGTCATCAGGGTTACCATTCTCATTGTCTTTTTTAGAAATATCAACAACTTGATTATTATTGTTATTAACACTTTTAAATCTTGCTAAACGTCTTTCTTCAGCTAATTTTCTGTTTCTCAACATTCTTTCTCTTTGTTCATTGTTTATTGTTGGTGAGGATGTTGCTACAGGTGTCATTAATGCCCTGTAATTGAAATACACATATTTGAAATCAATACTAGTCAATCCTTAATAAATGTTGTATTTTGTAGTACACTATAAAGCTGAAGAAAGCTTTGTAGTACGCTAAAAAGCTTTGTTTGGTTGAAAATACCAATCTCTTATTAATAAATTTAATATCCATTTTAAGTGTTGCCGATTTGCTACTTCTCATTCTCAAAAAACATACTAGAACGAGAAAGGGATATCTCTCATTCTATTTTACGCAATTCAACATCGCCACCATTACCCACAAGTCGATTTTTTTAATGTGTGTGGTGTTATCGCTTTCATAAATTTGTGCCTAACTATAATCTTATTAATTATTTTGTTTGAAAAAATTACTTTTTCATTTTTGAAAAAATCTATTTGGTTTTAAATGTATTAGGTGTTTATAGAGTATTCAAAACTGTGGTTTCATTTAAAATGGTGATGACAAAAACTTTCAGTATATCCAATAAATTCATACCCAACATATTAAAATAAATAAATAGTTATATAAAACTAAAAAACATTACCTATTTTCTCTAACACTGTCTATATGTTTTTTAATGGAACCAGGCGCTGGTGTGGAGCGGGCCAATTCAATTTGCTGTTGTAATAGTTTATCAAATTCATCTTCAGGTTCTTTCTCTTCTTCTTCTTCATTGCTAGAATCCTTTTGTGTAACTGTTTCCTCTGTGGTGTATTGGTCTGTTCTTATTTTGTGAAGATGTACCTGAAATATTTTAAAAAATATATAAACGCAGCTTCAACTTTTCTCACCTAGTGTTAAGATACTCCATTCCCCACGCACTGCCGAATTTTCGAGACCTATATTTTTTGTGTTAAGTGATGAAACTCACACAACACTATCTACCAGAGAAGAGAAATTAAGAAAGGTAAATATTAAAAAAAGTTAAATATCATTCCCTTGAGTGGGGATTGTACAGACAAATGTCACAGTGTTGCAACAAACTAATAATTGTTAAAAGTATGTGGCTGACAATGAATTATTCTCCCCACTGGTTAAACATTGAAATTGGAAGGGCATCAGAAAGAAAGAAAAGAATGAAGTGTTTCAACACAAGTTATCTATTTTTGCAAACAAAAATATAATTATTTTTTTTTATATATTTGAAAAATAATGTAAAGATATATATTTAAATGTTGCATATCATAGAAAAATAGAATAATGTATATGTTTCATTTACTAAAAAAAAATTACTGCTTGATGTCATTAATCATGTTTGTGTAAAGACAATAATTTTAGTTATAAAAGTCACAAATTATTATTATGCAACAATTTTCAAAATATTAGTTTATAAAGTTGAACTAAACATACTGTTGACCTTGTTACTAGAGCAAGAAGTTAAGTATATTTCATGCCACCAAGAGGGAATCAAACCCACAACTATTCTGTTTACAATCAGACTCTCCTCTAAAATTGGCTTTACATTAAGTAATAATATATTAATCATAGTACTTACCATGACAGGTCTCTTTTTTCCCAGAGTTTCTATTTTCTTTAAGCAATCCTCAAATTTAAATTTTGGGTACAATCTATACGCCCAGTGTTCTAATTTTTTTAAAACTAAATCTAGGTCTTCTTTTTCATGTCCTTTCCCTAAATTTGATAAATTACAATAACTTTAAAAAAAATAGGATTTATATTTTTAGAACCATATATGAATGTATATAATTTAAACTAATCAATCCTTGTTGAAGTAAATAAGAAAAGCCAGTATTAATTACCTTTAAACTTAAAATCTTTAAAATGATCAGGTATGACCTGTATGCCTCTAGGTCCAGTAAGTCTGGCTGGATTGAGAGTAAATCTTGGATTCTTTGTAACACGACGAGTTTTCGTAGAGCTAGGATCTACTCTTCTTTTATCTTCCTCTAAAAATGATCATTAATAAATATTTAATATTTTCATTTCAAGTACTATTTTGAAAAAAAGGGAAATTTTACATCCCGGTGCCATATTTCGGGACACCGGTATAAATAAGCGAAAACTGGGATGTCGGGTCACGATAGGGATACATCATGATACTGATTAATTTTATTTTTAGTAAATAAAATACCTGCTTCGTCCTCTCTTTCACTATTATTATCGCTGTCTGAACGAACTCTCTCGAACTCATCACCTTCGATTACTCTTTCTAATTCCTGCGCTTCACCGGCTTCATCTTGAAGAAAAACGTCCTCTAACAGGGACATTGTTCTTATTATAATATAAAAATTTATATTTTATGCCAGTTTAGATTTGAATATTATACATTAATAATAGTATTATACTATAAAACTAAAAATAAATATTGTCAATTTTTTTATCCTTTACATTTGTGATTTGACATTTAATTTTGGCGGTAAAACATAATTGAAAATATGCTTGTATTTATTTGACACAGATAATATCTATTTACGCTTCATACAAAACAACGTATGATAGTTACAGGCTATTAATTAAATTCGTTTATCGTACCTTTTAACATTTTGTATATATATTTTAAAATAATAAAAAAGCCTTAAATTTATATTAACTTTACATGCTTACTTAACATTTTTTTAAAATAATGTGGCCAAATATATTTTTAACTGTTTTAACATGTACATTTCAAAAACTTCTAATTGACATACTTCTTAGTTTAACAAATGATAATTAAGATCACTACTATATAAAGAATATGTGTAGCTGTTAATTAAAATTTTGGTATAAATAGAATATGAGACAATCGTAAAAGTATACAAAAGATTTTGTCAACGAAAATGGTCATTTGAATCGTAAATTCGTAACTTTCAATATGGCACAACACTAGCGAGTCACGTGACCAGCTTGCGTTTTGAGAGCGCATTCACAGGTATGGAAACTCGTAATTTTATTAGTAATCGTGTTGTATTACGGATTAAACCCTAGCTTTAAGGTAAAATTTTGTATCTAGCTTATGAAATGTGTTGATGAGTGCGTAATTAAGTTGATAAATGGTGTCGTGTACGGTTATTTCGTTAACAAAGACTGTCATTTTGATACCAAGAAAGGTGCTTCAGGAATGGCGTCCCCCACATGTGCCGCCTATTGAATTTCGTCTTCGTTAGAAGTTGTAGAAATTGATGACGTGAGCTCACGTATACGTGTGATTGTGCATTTGCACTAATCTCGGCGATGCTCTGTTGTAAACCATCACACTACATAATTCGAAATTGGTAGCGCCCTTGCCACTTACAATGAATCATTGTCCTGATTTCTGCGAGAAGTAACGCAAATTTCAATATTATTTGTACCTAATAATGTGCTTCGAATATTTATCTGAAGTTCAAGAAACCCTATATTAACTATTGAAGGGTAATTGCGCGTTTATCCGTCCAATTGTTTTGTTTACTTATTTTCCGATTACTGCTTATGCTACGATTGGCGGTTTATTCTTTTATATGCTACTTTCTATTGAACAGGGACTGTTATCGTATACTTTAAAGTGTAGGAAGCATTATACTCAATAATTACTCATTTTTGGTAATATTTCAATCATCTGCACATGATTAAAATATCAAAACAAAAGCCTAAGTGTGTTTATTATAACTTAGACGTTACTTTTACTTTTTTTTATCTTAGGCCAAGTTTTGAATATTATCAGATAACATTAAAATATATAAATTAAATTGTACTTTATATTGGAATGTCTTTCTTAATAGTTTACTTAGAAGTTCTAACCTATACAAAAAATTTCTTTTGTCTATTTTTTTAAATTAAATAATATAAGAAACATAGCCACATGATAATTATTTGATTTATACAATGTTATCTAATGTTATGATTTATATACAAATATCCTTTACAATGCTCTCTTTGTGTTTTGTTGTGAATCAAAACTTATTTAATTTTAAATTTAATTGTTGGCTTATTGCAAACTTCTGTCTATATAAATTCATTTATATAGATCTTTAATTAACATTGGAGTTTACTTTCTAAAATGTTTCAAATCAATTTTGTACTAAATCAATGCAGTTTTTCTAATGAAAGATTTTTTTTATTATACTTTAAATCAGTGGTTCCCAACCAGTGGTCCGCGGACCACCAGTGGTCCGCGGACCACCAGTGGTCCGCCAAAGCCTAAATATGGTCCGCGAACAATTTTAATTTTATGATTGAGGATGGTGAGGGGAAGTTTCTGTTTAATTATCACAGTTAATTTTTATTATACCTACATGCATAGTGGTCCCTACTACCAAGAATGATATAAAAGTGGGCTTTGATCAAGAAAAGGTTGGGAATCCCTGCTTTAAATGGAAATTTGTCGAATATAAAGGATTATTATTTTATTGCTAAGCATTTACTATGTAGGCTCAACTTTACCCAAGTCAAATATGTGTATAATCATAACTATTCTACCATTTGGTTTTAGATAATTAAAATGTCTAGTGAATTTTAATAATATATTTAAAAAAAATCTTAATGTTTTCCTCATAGTCGAGTAAACTAAGGGAACCTGTTGTTAAGACATTCCATTTTTCATTGACTAATAGAACTCCAATGTTGTACTTTTATAATAGATTATTATTATTTCTATTCTTAGTGGTTTTCTTTTAAATTATGATAATTAATAGTTTCATTGAATAGTTGTAGGCGCTGATATCTAAATCTAAAAAAAAAATTAAGTTTTGTATGAAAGCACAATATAGCAAGCATTAAATCAATTACTTATTTTTCATGAATTGTTTTTTTCTTAAAACATCACAATTTAACTTTACCCTTTGCTTTATTTTTAAAAATGTGGAAATGTAAATCATATATATTTGTTATAAACACTTATACCTTTAATTCAATAGTTTCTAGACAGAGCTTGTTGCTGTTTTGCTGTGTTGAAAGGCTTAGAATTTCATGCTTTGATAGACACTGAAGGATAAAAAATATTATATAAAATATGTAATTGTTATAGTATTTAAGCACTTAATAAAGGTAATTATTGTATTTAAAAACATTTACATTTGAACAGGCAACAGGATTTGAACCCAAAAAAAAAAATTTTAGCATCCAAGATCCCCAACATGAAAAAAAATATTTTAAAAAATCTTGCTTATTTAATATATATATATTTTTAAATATTTTTGCTAAATATTTTTGCTACACTGCACACTGTCTGTCTTACTACATAAAAGATTATATAGTAAGCCAGACATATTTATAGGTTCCCCTATTGTTAAGACTCTTCATGCACAACCCAATTATTGAAGCAGCAACCATCACATTTATATTCATATAAAATTTTCTTTTTTAGGTTTAATATATTTTTATTTAATTCCAGCTGCTTGTAAATAGAGGCTGTAAATATAGCAGTTAAATATGAGTTTGGGTGCGCGCGCCACCAAGGGTGGTGCGAAGAAGGAGAAGCAGGAGAAGGGCAAGACGGCTGAAAAGCCCGCGCCCAAGGAAAAAACTAAACCACAAGTTAGTTATTAGTTTATTACATATTATAATTATTCTATGTATAGTACGGGCAATGAGTGGTGGTCGACCCAAAAATTTGGATTTCTGCACTTTTACGCATTGTACACTCAGGAAGAATATATTTAGTCAAAAGTAAGGAAACGTATTTAAATCCAATCTGCGTAGCATCTGCAACTAATTTCAGGGCGGACATGACTCGTCGGCGGTACTGTAAAATGTTTGTTTCGCGTCAGCTGCACAGACACTTTCTCCCTTAAAGCAACGCAACCGCATTCCCCCTCAGGTTGTAAATACCCAAGAGCGAGGTCTCCTCTTGCTATCAGGTGGTCCTTCAGTTTGTTTGCCCCTTTTTGTAATAAAATAAAAGCTTCACGCTGAGTCCGCACATAAAAACACAGGCACAGGGAACATAGTGTTAAGCTATTTCATACCCTACACTCCAATTTTTAAACATTTCGCAATGGGTGGCGGAACTCAATGGCGCTATGTGTCATGTTACCAGAGAGAGAAAATGAAGCAATTTATTCTTCCGAGTGGGGATCGAACCCATAACCCTCACGTTTGCAGCAACGCCGCGGCGTCACGATGATCTTAATAAATATTATTTAATAAATATATTTTGTCTATATTTTTGGGATGGCAAACCTAATGTTACTTATATAATTATTAGGTAAATTATTTATTATTTCAATTGTCAGTGAAGTGACTTATTGTGCGCAATATTGTGTTCTGTTATTTAACCATTTTTATTATAAATACTATAAACGAGAAACAGAGCGAAATGAGTTTGAAAATAATTATCATGGAAAAATATTAAATCCCCCTATTTCTTTTTCAGGCTACCACAGAACAAATACGTATGGCAAATATGATCGACTGCAAAAGCGAAGATCCGTCTGACGTACGAAGAATGGTAAGTTTTTGAATTTGTGGTTAAATTACTAAGCTGGAAGTCGTAGGTTTGATTCTATTATAATGTTAATGTGTCGCAAAAGTACGAGTTCTTTTTAGACTCTGAAAGGAAATATTTCAAATTCGTACATACACACTTAACCATTTATCGTATAAATTTTGTCATCTGTGCATTTAATTATTTACTTCGCTTCACGCTATACCTCGCATATAACAGGTTAAGCTGACCTAGCGGACCTAGTGTAAAGGCACTTTGTTCCGTCTTAATTTTGGATATATTGCGTGTTGAGTACTGGAATTTAACATCGCGCTTTGTCTAAATAAATTCTTATCAACGTGTGGGAATCCGACCCACAACCGTCGCTTTTATAGCCACACGCTATTCCGCTGCGCCGCGACGGCTTCAGTAAAAACTAAATAATATGCATTTTTTTCCATAACAAGATATCTTAATGATATTATATAAGATATAAAGTATGAAGGGATTATATTTTTAAATCTTATACATGAGGAAACTAGTAAAACAGAATAAATGTCACTGAGAGTATTATCATTTCTGCAAAAGGTGAATTTTGACATTTTGGTGTAGTCGAAAATATTTAATTGTTTTGATGCCCACTCGGGGGAAAGATTATATTAATTTATTTTCATTTCCGCTCTGGTAGATGAAACGCGACGTTAAGTTGCACTAGTCAACACGTTATGTCTAAAAACAAAAAGAAAGAGCAGTATCTTAACACTTGGCTCCCATTCAAAGAGATCATATAAAAAGTATTTATTTTTGCCATTTTTGAAGTGTTATTCCACACTTAGGAAAGAAAAATACTTATTTAGAAAACGTATAAAAATTGAACGTAGCGGGACCCGAACCCTCACGACCAACGAACTACTACTTTTAACGAACGTATGGCTTAGTCGTGAGAGCGCCTGGTCGGTTTCCAGGAGACGCGGGTTCCAGTCCCGCTACGTTCAAATTTTTATAGATTTTCTAAATAAGTATTAAAGTATTTATGTTTCCTTGGTTATGGTTAACAGTGAAAATATACTGATATTGAGGGTCAAGTATTGTAATTACTCAATCCCATGGTTTCCTATAAATAACTATTATAACATATTCGAAACATCGTCATCATGTCGCAATGGAACAGCGTCTGATTGTGCAGACGTGATGTTTCTGAGTTTTATCCTCATTTGGAAATTAAGTGAAGAATGGAGTGTTTTGACACTACGTTTTTAACGAATAAATAATAGAGCATAACAATATGAATTTATTTAATTATTAAATAAATTAATCCTTGTACCCATTAGGTAACTGAATTAATGGAAATGACGAGGCGTACCGAGGAGGAGGTCTGCTCAGCTCTTCATGACAGCAACAACGACATAGAAACCGCTTGCAATCTGTTGTTTGAGGAGAGCCAGCGGATACAGGTAATTATTGAACAGTTTGATTGAACACGCTAGTCTCGGGAACAACTGGTTTAAATTGGAAATAACTACCTACTACTACCTGCCTAACCTGCGATATGAAGGACACAGCGTGAAAAAAAATGCATTATATTATAATAGTTATAGGTAGTCATAGTCAGCAGATTTGATAAAATTTAAATATAGTCTCATATTTCAATTTTATCAAACCTGTTAAAAGCTAGTTATGTTTTTAATAATAAATTAAAATAACTATTTTAAAGGGCAACTGGCAAATTAAAGAGAAGAAGAAGAAAAAACCGCCTCAACCAACCGGCAATGGCGACGTGGAGCCGCCTCGGGACGCGCCGCGCAGCCGCTCCGGGCCACGGACACGTATGTGAATTATTTAAATATATTTATTTATGCTTTGTTTTTCGTTGTAAGTATACATATAGTTTCTGGTTGTGGGTTTGATTGCCATTTGGCTGATATAATTAGTTTCATTGCCTTGTTTCGGTAACAAGACAGAGGGCGGTGTTGAAATCCGTCACTCAATTAAAACAATAGCAGGGTAAGAAGAGAAAGATACAGCAAAAAGCGATTTTTATAGCTTTTAGTTTTATGTAAATAATAATATAATAAACTTAATATGGTTGTCATTGAGAGGTGGAAATTAACGTCATATTCTTAGTGGAGTGGAGAAATAAGAATAATATATATGATAATTCCTGGCGATGAAACATAAAATATTGTTTTGTTGTGATTGATTTGAATATGTTAAGTTATTTAGTTTTTATTATTTAGTTTTATGTATTGTTTATGGCAGGTTTGTCAGAGTTGTTCTCTTTGCCTTCCATCTTTTATTTAATGTTCAATAAAATGTACTGATGTGTATTGTGTCTCTGCTGAGATTCAATACTAGATTCTCTTGAGGCCAGCCGTGACGCAGGGACACAGAGTGTGACTGCAAAATCGACTGGTTGTGGGTTCGATCCCCACTCGAGGAGATAAAATATTTACTTACATTTACATTTCTTCGCTCTTGTGTCGAGGCAAAGCGCGTAGTTGCGTTCCTCTACTCAACACGCAATGCCTCCAGAACTCGGTGGAAAGTGGGAAACGGTTTGTATTACGCTAAGTTCCCTCTGTTTACCCTGTTGTGTGCAGGATACAGCGTGAAGCTGATTTAATTTAATAATTCCGCTTCCCAGGTCGCAACGACGCAGACGCGGGCGCGTCGCGTGGGCGGGGCGCGCCCCGCGGTCGTGGCGGGGCGCGCGGGCGCGGCGTGGGGCGCGGTGCGCGCCGCGGCGGCCCCGGCCGCTCCCACGCGTCGCGCGACGCCGACTGGCCGCATGGGGGTGACAACGCTGACTATATAGGTGGTGAGTTTGTTTTTTACTACTAGTACAGTAAAGTCCCAAGCTCAAAGATTTGAATTTTACAATTTTCTTATTATCGATTATTTCCTTTCCTAAGTTCAAGGCGTCCACGACACATTGGCCCTACTGTAATCCTGTGTTATATCACATCTGGGCATTAAGTTTACAGTGAAAAGTTGAAAAACAAACGTCTAAAACATAATCACAGTAACATTCACTTGGTAAAATAACAATTATGCAAAAAAAGCTTATGTTTAATTAGAATTTACGCTCTTGCTTTCCGGCATATACAAATTTATGGCAGATTACGATAGGAAAATGTCCTGAAAGATTATCCTTTTTAAGTGTTTTAGATAGTTAATAGGATATATTTATTAGTGGGCCAGCACATTGTATGTTATTATATACAATGGGAATATTATTTAAGTCTCCTTAAAACTCAATGCAGCTAAAAATATGTGACAAACCTACAGTCAGTTATTATGGGGAAAAAAATATATAAGATTTTATCGCTCATATAAAATGAAATCTTTGCTACCAAAATCAACAAACCTTGCTAATTATTTTTAAGTAAATTAATAACTTTTCAATTTAAGTGTAATAACCGAAAACTGTGACTACGCGAACACTTCCTTTACACTCTCGGCGTTAGCATTAATTCATTTAGTATTATCATTAGCGGCAAATATTGAGGCCAGTCGTGGCGCAGTGGCACGAGGTGTGACTGTAAAACCGACTGGTTGTGGGTTCGATCCCCACTCGAAGAGATGAAATATTTACTTAAATTTATATTTCCATTTCTTCGCTCTGGTGTCGAG
>DWQW01006439.1:0-16302 GCA_018249695.1 Heliconius erato demophoon | reverse complement strand
AAAAAAAAAAAAAAAAACAAAAACATATATTTACCCAAATAAAAAAATTTTAAAATTAGATTTAAAACAAAAAAAAATTTTTTTTGCGATTAAAAAAAAAAAGTCCGTAACAAAAATTGCTCATACTAGAAAAAGTCCCCGGGCACGCCGGAGGGGAGGGGGTCATTTTAAAAAAAAAAAAAAAAAAAAAAAAAAAAAACCTCCACATAACTTCGTTACCAAAAAATGAAACATTAGCCATTGGCAAAACAATAAACGATTAAGTTGATATAATCTTTTGCCGACGGGGTCGTGACCCACTTCTACAAACCGTATCTTTAATAAATTTCGCCAGTCAAATAAGGGAGCATATAAATGACCGTAGTCATGGTTTTGTTCATAACACGACAGTTCTAAGCCAATATGTCATGTAACTACAGCAAAATATATATATACACTTTTTTCTTAACGAAATACAATCGAAAATTTCTTGTCATTTAGTATTTAACCAAACTAAAGCAATGAAAATATATTTTAATTTGAAAATCGACCGGGAGAACATTTATTTATGATCATATTGACACAATTTTTATGTCATAACTACCATTCAATGTGCGGCGTTTAGATCCGCCACTCAACACGAAATGATTAAAGAATTCGGCGGAAAATGGGGAACGGAGTGTCTTAACATTAGGTTCTCTCCGCCTACTCTGCTGTGTGCGGGATACGGCGTGAAGCATAACAGCCTTATAAAGCTCTCTGATAAATTCTATAATAATAATAACAATTAAACAAATAATTCAAAACACTGCCATCTACTTGAACGGTCTGTTCTACCTGCTATGCGGGAAAAAGCGTGAAGCCGCATATTAATTAAAACTAATCAAAGGTCCTACTCAATTACTAACCGTGCATAAAATGTATATAAACAAAGTGAATACGAGAGTCAGAGATTATAATACTGTGCAACATCCATGCAATGCAACATTCGTACAATGTTGGAATAAATAATTAATTTTATAGGCTTTTATTTGATTAACTTGGAACAAGAATGTTTTTTTTTGTTTATTGGTGAATTGGTATGGATTTTTCATTTTTGTGGCGATAAATTTTCTCTTGATACAATATTTATATTTGAAACTAGTGTGCATAGAGTGAGTGGTCTCTCAATATTCTCTCTGCATAAAAAAAATAGAATATTTTATTTTAATTAGGCTTTTTAAAACGATCTTGTAGAACAATATATGGAATAGTCAACAGCTATCGACCACATTTTGTCGATATAATACCTAAATAGTTGTGTCCGTCCGTCCACATTTTAATATTGAAAAAAAATATTCTCTTTAAATTTTAATACTTCCTCGTATAAAATAATATTTTTATCATAAATTTATTAAACTTTGTATCCTTAAATTAAATTAAACTATTCAAATTCATACCACATAAAGATTTGTTTATACATATATATTTATCCTAATTTTACATGAATTTGTATTTTTTTTTCCTTATATGAGGCCAGTCGTGGCGCAGCGGCACGAGGTGTGACTGTAAAACCGACTGGTTGTGGGTTCGATCCCCACTCGAGGAGATGAAATATTTATTTAAATTTATATTTCCATTTCTTCGCTCTGGTGTCGAGGTTAAGCGCGGCGTTGAGTTCTGCCACTCAACACGCAATGCCTCCAGAGTTCGGCAGAAAGTGGGGAACGGGGTGTCTTAACACTAGGTTCCCTCTGCCTACCCTGCTGTGTACGGGATACATTTTGTATTTTTTTATATCCATAGCATCAAGCAGTTAAGTTGTTGTGCAATATAGTTTATAAATTTATGTAGATATTTATCATCTACTAAGTCAATGGCAAAGTTAATATGTTACTTAATTTTATAGTTATTATTCTCTACATAATGATTTTAAAATCCTTCACACGCTAGGTGAAGGTCACTAAATGATTCAATATTAACAAAATTCTTTATAAAGTCGACTCCACCTCAAAATTAGATTTTTTTTTAATTACACTGTATCCCGAACTTGGCAGGGTAGGCAGAGACAACCTAGTGTTATGACACTCCGCTCCCCACTTTCTGCCGGATTTTGAAGGCATTGCGTGTTAAAATTAAGTAAATATTTCGTCTCCTCGAGTGGGGATCGAACCCACAACCAGTCATTTTTACAGTTACACTTTGCGCCCCTGCGCCACGACTGGCCTCAATGATTGTTTGATGCATGATTAATTTTATTAATCAAAGCAAAACATGGTATACGATTGGGAAGGGCTTAATATACCTATAGTAGTGTAGTAGTTAGAAGTTTGTTCGCGATGGTTATATATTCAAATTGCAACAAATTATAACTTTAAAATATTATAATTTTCTGAATATTATACAGGTTTTTTTTCTTATAGACATTTTTAGTTAATAAATAATACTAAAACATGTAAACTAAGTAAGACTAATATAAATGTTATAATAAGTACTAATACAGTATCTGGAGCTGCTCTATATTTTCTATTGTTTTCTTTGAAATATAAAAATTCATTGCTTAATAATTCATAAATAATACAATATTCTTGATACAATATGACTTCTAAAAACGCGTGGTGAATATCGATATATTGAATAGAGACATGTTACCGGTTAGTCCAGACTATTTATTTTTTTTAAACAAATAATAATAAGTTGGTATCAGGTCAAAAATTATCTTTTCTTTTTACTAAAAAAACCAGTACAAAAACACGATGTTCATCTTAAATTAATCTATTTTTAACGTAGCATCGGGGATTATAATGTTTATCCACAGCCGTCTGTGTAGTTTATCAAAAGCTTACTGTCTATATCAGTGGTTCCCAACCAGTGGTCCGCGGACCACCAGTGGTCCGCAGAAGCCTAAATGTGGTCCACGAATGATTTTAATTTTATGATTGGGGATAGTGACGCGAAGATTCTGTTTAATTATCACAGTTAATTTTTATTATACCTACATGCTTAGTGGTCCCTGCTACCAATTATGATATAAAAGTGGTCTTTGCTCAAGAAAAGGTTGGGAACCCCTGGTCTATATATATTAACCATGCTATACTGAAAAACGTTTCTAACATAACATAGAAATATTAACTCAATATTTTTTTTTAACTAATTGTCTTCCGCATCTTTGTTTATTTGAGTTTGAGGCCGGTCGTGGCGCAGAGGCAGTGTGACTGTAAAATCGACTGGTTGTGGATTCGATCCCCACTCGAGAAAGTAAAATTTTTAATTACATTTATATTTTCATTTCTTCGCTCTGGTGTGGAGACAAAGCGCGGCGTTGAGTTCCGCCACTCAGCACGCAATCCCTCCAGGATTCGGTGGAAAGTGGGGAACGGAGTGTCTTAACACTAGGTTCCTTCTGCCTACCCTGCTGTGTGCGGGATACAGCGTGAAGCTGATCTTTGTTTATGTGGAGTACCTGTTGTAATGTCTACACCCGAGAGTAATTTACCTAAGTCGTTATATCCTTAAGGTTCAACTGGACTGCAAAGTCTTTTATTTCAAGAAAAACTGCTTTTCGCGTTGACCACTTCTTTCTAAGGCGCTAAATGATATCGCATATAGATAAGACGGGATGTTAAGGTAGTTAAAAAAAGCTTTATCAAAATCTGTTTAGTAGCATTTGCGTAAAAAGCGAACAACAAACAGATTGGCAAAAATGATTAAAATTATATTTTTGGCTTGTTTGTTTTGTTCGGTGTATTTGTTCATATTCGACTAAAGAATTAACTTCTTTTACTAGTTATATGTATTTATACATTTTATAATATATATAAAATGTAATATTAATAATATTTTAAAATATTATAAAATAACCCAACATGTATGTATGCTAGTCTCATCCTTTCTAGAGATACTGTGAATCAAACGAAACCTGATCTGATTTATTAATTAATTTCATTTGTATTCAAGCTACAATGTATCATCTCTATGACAATCAACGGCCTTCGTATATTGTACTTATAGATACTAAAAAATAGTAACATTTTGTAATTCAATCTTTATTATAAATCAGCTACACGCTGTATCCCGCACACAGCAGGGTAGGCAGAGAGAGACTCCGTTCCCCACTTTCTGCCGAATTCTAAAGGAATTGCGTGTTGAGTGGCAGAACTCAACGCCGCGCTTTACCTCGACACCAGAGTGAAGAAATAGAAATATAAATTTAAGTAAATATTTCATCTCCTCGAGTGGGGATCGAACCCACAACCAGTCGGTTTTACAGTCACACTTTGTACAACTGCGCCACGATCTTTATTATAAATTATAAAAAATTGTACGACATAACATATAACTTTTTTTTTTATTTTTAAAAATTACATACGTTTATTTCAGGTACATGAAAAAAAAACAAAATGCGTTGCTCTATATATTCTATTTCACATACACTTATGTACATTTCGCTGCTCATATCCGGATCCTCTCTAGAGACGTACAATTTCATCGATATTTGGACCAACCTATTTCGACCATTACCCCGAAGTATAAAGGAAGGATTTGTACCAGATTACACACCACAGGACGGTCAAGTTTATGACTTCATTATTGTCGGGGCTGGGTCAGCGGGTTGCGTCTTGGCTAATAGACTTTCGGAAATATCACAATGGAAAGTCTTACTCTTAGAAGCTGGCGGTAACGAAAATTTCTTTTCAGATATACCCATATTCGCGCCCTTCCTTTCAATTACTCCTATGAATTGGGGTTATACTGCAGAACCCCAAGAAAGAGCATGCCTGGATCTAAGAGGAAACGTTTGTTATATGCCCCGGGGTAAAGTGCTTGGAGGAAGCAGCGTACTAAATTTTTTGATATACCAACGTGGCCATCCCGACGATTACAACGATTGGGTTAAAATGGGTAATGAAGGTTGGAGTTATGATGAAATTCTGCCATATTTCAAAAAGTCTGAAAATATGAAAATAAATGAATTACGCAATTCCACTTTTCATGGAATTGGTGGATATTTAGATATAGATCATGCAACGTTTAACTCACCTTTAAATGAAGCTTTCAAAAGTGCTGGCGAAGAACTTGGCTATGAATGGAATGATCCAAATGGAAGAAATGTGGTTGGATTTTCAAAACCTCAAGCGACTATTAGGAATGGTAGACGATGTAGCACGTCTAAGGCATTTTTAGAGCCAGTAAGGAAGAGAAAAAATTTAAAAGTATCAAAATATTCAACGGTAACAAAAATTCTCATTGATCCTCTCTCTAAAGTAGCTAATGGCGTAGAATTTATTAAAAACAATCGAAGGTATTACTTATTTTATTTTATTTTCATATTTCAAAGCAACGATAGTCCTCTCACGCTACTGCCCATAGCCAGTCGTAGCGCAGAGGCACAAGCGTAAGACTGATAACACGACTAGTAGTGGTTTCAATTCCTATACGAAGAAATGAAAAATGTAATATTTTCATTTATTTGCTCTAATGTCGAGGCAAAGCACGTTGAGTTTCGCAACTCAAAACGCAATGCCTCCAGATTTCGGCGGTTGTTTTAACACTAGGCTCTCTCTGCCTACCCAGCTAAATGCAGGATAGAGCGTGAAACTGATAAGAAATTTTCATTAATTTTGCACATATTTTTTTTGTCTTCGGTCCTTAACAAACAACGACCAATAATAAACGTATGAAGCTAGCTTCCAATGAAGCTAACTTATGATGAAGCAATACCAAATAATATTTTAGCAACTAAGTAACGTTTTCAATTAACACATGCGTACACAAGGGATTGTTTTATTTGCATATCTTAATATTTTTATTGAATTTAGTCAATATAAAAAAGACAAACAATACAACCAAAAAGTAAGGCAACAGTTACATTTTTAAATTCTACCAATTATTTTTATACAAATTTATTTGAATTCTCTGTTTCATTCTCATGTGAAAATCTCCAGAAAACTTACGTGTAAAAAGATCTAAAATCGTCATTAGTTATCCAAATATCAAAGAAAACAAAAATTAAATATATTTTAATTATTTTTTTTATAGGAGAAAAATATTTGCTCGTCGCGAAATCATTTTAGCAGCAGGGACAGTTGGGTCTGCGCAACTTCTGATGCTCTCCGGGGTAGGGCCAAAGGAACATCTACAAAACCTGGGCATCAAAACTCTAGCCGATTTGCCTGTAGGATACAATCTACAGGACCACATAACTTTCTCAGGAAACGCATTTATTGTGAATACCACTGGACTTTGTATAAACGATGTAAGTTCTCTAATAACAGGTTGATATTAACATTTTTAATCATATAAAGAATTGTGACAGCATTTCTGTGTTTAAAAAGAAATTGTGTATATAATGTCTAATATTTTGTGTATATTTCTAGAAGTCAGAGGCTTGTATTGTACTGTTTTGTAATATGTTTTTTGTATCTCATTGTAAGCAAAACTTAATGTTTTTTATGAGAATAAATTCTTTAAACCTTAAAGTGTTGCACGCTTAAGGAAGAAAAATACGAATTTAGAAGACGTATAAAAATTTTAACGTAACAGAATTTGAACCGGCGCTGCTTGGAAACCGTTCAAGCGCTTTGACCACTAAGCTATACATTGAATTTATGGATTAGTGATCAGAGTCCAAGAGGTTTGAAACACGCTACGTTAAAAATATTATACGTTTTCTAATTAATAAGTTGTTTTGATTTTAAAGTAATTATAAATACAAGTGACATATCTGCTATCTGAACTCTCAACCTAGTTTAATTTTTTACAGATATATTTTTGATTAAAAAAAAATTTAGATTATTATTTTTATTCCGCTTATTTTAAATATGTATTTAAATTTCAAATATTAAAATTTCTAGGTAAAAAATTATTTTTTATTATTTTCATATAATATTAACAACCTATACGCTATCTCGTATTTAGAATGATTTATGATATCTGTTGTCCATCCATAGCCATATGCAAAATTTCAACTCAATCGATTAATAGTAACTTTATTAATATTCAATTGTTATTTGCGGATCAAATTTGTTGATATAACAATGCAATTAAAATGTAAAAAAATATAATTTCACGATATACAATTGAATGTAATAAATAACTTTTGGTACAGAACGGATATGCTTAAATTAGGTTGTCTTCTCTTGACTCAAAAGAAAGGTGAGTAAGTACGTGAATAGAGGCCATTAAGGACAGCATCTGACTATTCCTACTCGCGAAAATGATTTATTTTAATTGCTTGTCTCTGGTACAAAGTCCGATGACCAAAAGGCTAGTTTCCACCGCGAAGAAGAAATGAGCGGGTAATACTCAGGCGGAACGGACTGTTTTTAAATAAAATAGGTTATCATTTCCACCAATAAGGAATTTTGTGTTTTGTAATTACTTCTAGAACTGAACGAGTTCATTTTGACTTTTTCTGCTCGCTCGTTCCTTCCCGCCCGCCTATTTATTGGTGGAGATACAAGTATACAGTATACTATTACGGGTGCAACGAAAACCTTATTGGGCCCGCTCAAACAATTGACCAATTTTAGATTACAGCTGCGTCACCAGCAGCGTCGGCAGCTTATATGCTGGGACAAGGTCCCCTGACCATCCCGGGCGGTGCAGCGGGACTTGCCTTCACTCAAACTAAGTATGGCCGAGACTTAGCAGAAGGCCGCCCCGATATGGAGCTGGTCATGGGTGCTGGATCCCTTGCTGGGGACCTCCTAGGAATTATAAGATCTATGCTTGGTATGTAATAAAAAAATCAGCTTCACATTCTATTCCGCCCACAGCAGGGTAGGCAGAGGGAACCTAGTGTTAAGACACTCTGTTCGCCACTTTCCGCCGAGTTCTGGAGACATTGCGTGTTGAGTAGCGGAACTCAACGCCGCTTTGCCTCGACACCAGAGCGAAGACATAAAAATATAAATGTAAATAAATATTTCATTTCCTCGACTGGCCTTTACTAACTGGTTGCACTGGCCTCTAATGTAGGGAGATTATAAAAATGACGAATAAAAATGTTGAGGCCGTCGTGGCGCAAGAGCGCAAGCGTGCACGTGACAAGTTGTTGGTTTGATTACCACTTGGGGACACAAAATATTTAATATTTGCATTTCTTAGCTCTGGTAAGTAGTTGAGCTTCGCCACTCAACACGCAAAGCCTCAAGAATTAGACGGAAAGTGGGGAACGGAGTGTCTTAGCACTAGGTTTCCTCAGCCTGCCCTGGTACCTGCAGGTTACAGAGAGAAACTATGATATTTATTGTTATATTACCTATATCACAGGCGTAACTGATCAGTGGTACAAAGAAGTTTATGGGTCATTACCACTACGGGACCGCCAGAACTCCTTCGCGCTGAACCCCATACTCATTCGGCCCCGCAGTTTTGGTCGTTTAACGTTACGCTCGTCAAACTTTAGCGACCAACCGAGAATACAACCGAACTACTTCGATCATCCTGAAGATTTACTAGCTTTGAAAGAGGGGATTAGATTTGTGAGTGTTATTTTATATATTTGTTCTTTATACTTTAAACATTTTTATTAATGTAATTCGGAGTCCGGATCGATTGTGGTTTTTAAGTTCTAAGATTTCATGGACTAGCACAAATTACTAACTGGTTTTTTTGGTTACTTTTAAAAAAAAACTAAACTAAACTAGCTTCACGATTTATCCCTAGCGGGGTAGTCAGAGAGAACAGATCGCCAAACGCTACGGTACTTACTCTTTGGTTACATTTGTTAACATAATATATTATCCAATAAAGATATATCATAGCTCCGGTGACGAAAAGAGTCAAACGACACTAAAATAAATGGTCTACTAACAAGCACTCTTTGTTGAATTTAGTTTTTTGTTTTATTTATATTTTTGTAGTTTAACCACTAAGAAAATTTCGAGATTTCTTAATAACATAATTATGATTGGACTATTTACCAATAAAGCGACAATATTACAAAACGTAACAAACGCATATTTACATCACTCCGTGCCTCATTTTCCGCCGACTTCTGGAGACATTGCGTGTTGAAAGGTGGAGCTCAACGCCGCGCTTTTCCTCGACACCAGAGCGAAGAAATGAAAATATTAAACGTTTCATTTCCTCAAGTGGGAATAGAACCCACGACCTGTCGCTTTTATAGTCACACGCTTGTGCCCCTACGCCATGACTGGGATAATAACTATTTTACTGAATCAAATAATACTTACTAATAAACAATATGACATTTATAAGACTATTTTATATATGTGTGTCTTTTATGAGAGTTGTATTGTTACCACAGAATATATAATTAATTGACTAATAAACCTACAAAGGCGTATTTATATAAATAAAACACGCAACGTTTAAACATCCATACAATGTTTTATATCTTAAGTACTAAACACATATGTACATATTTTATAATTTATGTGACAATCTGAAGGAAAAATCTATTGAACTGAATCATAAGATTCTTGCCAAGTCATTGTCATAAACGTATGTCACGAATTATACAAACCAAACGTGTTATTTTGACTATAAAGATGGCTAAATGTTCGGAGCGGAGTGTCTTAACACTCCCTCCCTCCCTCTGCCTACCCTTCTACAGGCGGGATACAGTAAGAAGTGAAAAAAATGGTTAAATATACTATTAATACAAATATACACAATTTGTTGCTTTTTTCTTTACTTCCTTCTTGGTCAAATTAAATATGAGTTCAGTTTAATCTAGTTTTATCCTAAATATCCGTATTGAATAGAATACAATACGAGTAACTATACTAGAATTACTAGAAATTCCATATAACTAATTGAATTCTCGCCAAGTGGAATCTAACAAAGCAAGGCTTGAGCCAATTAAGTTCTCATCGCCCCACGTTTATATCTTCTTTGCGTTTTTAAATAAAATAAAAAAAAACACAGCTTAGTGAGAACCGGCTTAGTGGGCAGAAGGCTTAGCCGGTTTCCAAAAGGCACCGGTTCAAATGCAGTTGCGTTTATTTTTTTTATATCCTTTGTGCGGAAAGGGTTCTTTTATTATTTTGACGTACGGACCCGCAAACCTATAGTTAATCAGCACAGCAATTCCATTGCAAATAGAAATTGATATCACTTTAAAAATGTAAATGAATAAACAAATAAACGTTTAGACATTTTGACAGTTGTAATTTTAATATACGTTAGGTACTAGCTTAAATACTTAAAAAAGATTTCTCAAGTTCTACTTAAATTTCTCTGAAACGTAGTCTTAATTTGACAACGACAAATGCAGAGGTGAATACTAGTATTTTATTAAACAAAACACGATTCCTCATCAATTTAAATTGGCTGAACGAGGTCACTAATATAAACTTGTTCGAATTTTTGTGACCTTACATAGATATTATAACATATGACGAAACTTCAGTCTTGCAACTTGCTACATTTTGTTCTGGTTTAGTTACAATTGTAGAATTAAAAAAAATATGATAACGCTTATATATTATATTTATATTTTTTAATATACAAAAGATATACTTTTAAATAAAAAAAATATGTAGATATATTTAAAAATTTCTATCCTATTGCTTAAAAAAAATAAATCATTAAATTAAATAGATCACTTTAACTACCGTTTCAAAACATCGTTTTAACAGTCAGAAAGACTGCTTACTAGTAAAATTAAATACATTTTTGTTAGTTTTGTTTAGTTGTACCTATACTTCATCACTTTAATGACCGTCCGTCCTCCTGTCTCCGTCCTGTCCGTCTATGTGTTTATTCATCTGCTGCTGCCAAGAACTTCTTTTGCTTAAAAACAGGAGGAATCAAAAAATTTAAATCTAAGCATTGTTTACAGTCCCTTCGATCACAAGAAAAATTAACATCCAAGTTAATGCAATCAAAAGACACTATGCTTTATTTTTCCACATATTATACGAAATCAGTCCCGAAACAACAAAAAAATAGTTTGACCCTCAAATAAAATATTTGATTTCGTTTGATCTTCTTCGCGTTTGCTTCACTTCGCGTTGATCTACAATTATAAAAAATTGACATCTTACCTACTTTGGTGACCTAGACGACGGTTCCCCTCCTCACATACTTTTCACTTGCTCTATGCTGATCCGTCCCTTATACGATGTCCTTCCGTCCTGTCCTTGTGTTTAGTCCTCTATGTAAAATTTTTATGTAAATATTTTAGATATAACAATATTAAATTGTAAACTAACACCTTCGTATTATATTTCTTATTAGTAACCCTCTGTGTTGTGCATATGATGTATACTCGTATATAGATTTTAATATTTTTTTCATAGGTGAAGGAAAAATATTTAAAAAAAATTAACTGGATCTTGTTTTTTTTTAATATCCATTCTCCTACAGTGTAACAATATCTCGTTATTCCGTACAACTTCCTTCGTGTCTTCTCCATACAACGTGACATTGGCGAAGTGATAGGTGAATCAAAGAACCATAACAAATACTTAGTGGATGCATATTTAACTACAATTTAGAAATTGGTTGGCCACTCTTGCTCTCGCGAATTCAACTGGCCCCTGACCGACTTTATTTTATTATTTTATCGATTATTTAGTGATTTTTTATTAGATTTTAGTGAAATCGTTAACGACGTTTTTTATCCTTAAGCTTTATGCCTAGCGGAATAGCCAGAAAGAACGGAGTGCCAAGCACTACGCTCTGTGCATATTTCTCTCCTTGTCAACTGTCTTCTACCTCTTTCTACAAATATGCCCTGCGGGGGTCCTCACGCTTTTCAAGTGACAAGGGTTATTGATGCTGTATTTGTATTTGACAACCGAGGTCTTCTCTTACCTCTCTTACCAATCACTCTCGTTTCATAAATCTTTTATACCATTTTTTCGTCGCTCGATTTTTTTCTTGATTCTCAATGTTGTAATTCTTTTTCGATCGAACGATTTATTTCGATTTCTTTTATGGGACAATGTGGACGCTTTTACAATAGGATCCCAGAAAACGCCAGAGAATTATCTATACCACTATTTACAAAAATTGTGAAAAGACGTATGTGTGTTACAGGTTATTACCAAATAATCTAATCTATCTTTGTCCTGGGGCCCCTACATATCTAAATCTGGTTCTGTAAGAATAAGAAACTTGTGAAAAAAATACAATGTTTATTTCCGAGAAGTTACTTAATAATAACGAAGTACCTAGATGTAGAAATTTAATGTTTTTTTTCCTTTATAGGCTCAAAGAATAATAAATACCGAAGCATTTCAACGTTACGGAACAAAACTACACGACACGCCCTTTCCCAATTGCGAGAGCTTCCATTTCGATTCCGACGAGTATTGGGACTGCGCCATTATGCAAACGTCGAGTACTTTAGATCATCAGGTAACAGTTCTAAGGAGCGGATCGAAGTTATTACAAAATATAAAACTCTTTATTTGGTGGAATGTAAATTTTATATTATAAACTAATATTATTGAGGAGTCGTATCGTCGATCAGTCGTAGCGCAGAAACACAAAGTGTAACTGTAAAACCGACTGGTTGTGGGTTCGATTCCCACTCGAGGAGATGAAATATTTACTTAAATTTATATTTCCATTTCTTCGCTCTGGGGTCGAGGCAAAGCGCGCAATGCCTCCAGAATCCGACAGATAATGGGACGTCTAACGGATAACGGAGTGTCTTAACACTCGGTTCCCTCTGCCTACCCTGCTGTGTGCGGGATACAGCGTGAAGCTGATTTATTTAACTAATATTATTTATAAGGAATTGGTTCCGTTGCGGTGGAAGCTTAAAGATAACAGCGGAAGAGGTTTACAAAGTATACCGTGATTATCCGATATACCGAAGTTCACGTCCTTAATGGGAATATAACAACCGCAAAGCGCAGGCATATAGGATTCCAATCTGTCAGTTGACAAAAAGCGTCAAGGAATTACGTTTTTTATCGCTTCGATTATCTTTACCACTTCGCCTTTTTTTCGCTTTAATCATCTTTAGGGACGCTTTTTTTTCACATTTCAGCTTAGTGTAAATTGCAACAGGCAATTTGAAACTTTACCTTCTCTTACCAAAGAGAAATAAAAAATAGAGATCGAACCTACAGGCTACAATTATTGGAACTACAGTCCGACACTCTCTTATGGTGCTACAGTGGCTTTAGAAAACTTTTATAAAATTAAATAAGTTTGGTAATAATTTTAGACATTATATTAAATTATATAATTCATCTCTAATATTATCAGGTGGGTACGTGCAAAATGGGACCAGCCAATGACCCGACAGCAGTTGTATCTCCAAGGTTACTAGTCCATGGAATCCAAAGACTCCGCATAGTAGATGCATCCATCATACCAAGAATACCTGCTTCACACACACACGCCCCAGTGGTAATGATTGCTGAAAAAGCTTCCGACCTTATTAAAGAAGACTGGAACAATCTTTAACAAGAAAATTATTTAATTGTTTTGAAAGCCCAAAGAATAATTTTAATATCTAAGTCAATGTGGCCATGTAACTGTTTTGTATTTAATATTACATTTAACATTATAACAATGAGATAATAAGCAGTTTAAATCTATTAGAAACATTATTCAACTATCATAATAAACTTTGTTTTAGTACAGCACACTTATACATAATAATCCACTAGACTAGTTAATTGTTATAAGTACATGGCCAGTCGTGGCACAGCGGCACAAAATGTGACTGTAAAAGCGCGTGGTTGTGGGTTCGATCCCCACTCGAGGAGATTAAATATTAATTTAAATTTATATTTTCATTTCTTCGCTCTGGTGTCGAGGCAAAGCGCGACGTTGAGTTCCGCCACTCAACACGCAATGCCTTCAGAATTCGGCGGAAAGTGGGAACAAAGTGTGCTGTATACAGGATACAACGTGAAGCTGATTTAATTTTATAAGTATAGAATAAAAATCAATGTTGGTTTTTCAACCTAGTCATAGTAATAAAACATTGTTAAATAAACTATTTTTTATTTTATCCTCTTATCTAAAAGAAGTATCTAACATTTTTTTATAACATTTTTATTAAATTCCTTAATCTAAATAAAAGTAATCTATTAAGCTGAAGACATTCCAGTTTTGGTCTTTCTATTGAGTTTTCTATACAAAAATGATAAACGTTTTTCATATTCCTTCCATTTTGTTGGCCTGAGCCGAGGGGTAGCTGTATGCGCAAACATCTTTTTCTTTCTTAGTAGTATCTATAATACAAAAAAAACACTGAACAAAGTATTTTTGCAAAAGATAAAAACTTAGATATGAATCATAATAAAACTATATAAATAAAATATTTTTCTGTATTAGCACTCAGAAAAGACATTCTCTTTTCTAGATATTATATATTTTTAAGCTTCACACTACTATACAGGGTGGAAGCGTCAGCGCTCCTTTTATGGGAAGAGCATATAGGGTAAACATACTACTATTAAAATACTACTAAAGATGAAGAAAGATGAAGAAGAAAGGAATGAGGCATATGCGGCAGTTTCACTTTGATAGGTTTATGTCTGATTATATCTGAGTGGTTCTTGACAAATGGTGTCTTATTTTACAATGATAAATTTATTATTATTATTTTTTTTTTTAAAATCACTTATTCATTTTTGGGAAAAGTAGTTTCATTTAAAGTGGTGCTGACAAAAACACTCTGTATATGGCAAAAATAATAACACTTACATGATATTCATGGCCTTTTACACCTCTTATCCATGATGGAACAGTGTACAAAATCTTTACTGGATGTATTTCTCCAGAGCCTAGTATATCTATATAATCATTTTGACCAAATAGTGCGCGACGTTCTGTCCAAGCATTGATGGGTCTGAAAAAACATGAAAATATTGTGGTAAATAATATAAACTAATTAGAAAACACCGATTAAAATAATATAATACCAATATTTATTATGGTAAAATAAAGTGCAGCAATTTCAGCGGAAAACGAAGTAATATTCATACTAGGCTCTGTTTGCCTACCCTGAGTGATGCTGTGATTTCTTTGATTTTTGCAATTATTACACATTAAATGAAATAGATTTCGAATACTGTATAATAAACCTTGGTCACTATAAAATATTTATTTTTTTCTGTTATAAATATTACAAGTAAAATATGTGTTTGGTGTTGTTTTACCTATATTCCGGCATTGGCAACCGTCTTCCTTCAGACCTCGGGAGCAAACCTCCACTCCAAATTTTTTCTTCATAACCATATCTCCTTACTAATCTCTCCTTTTCAGAATGATATCTTGTTCTAAGAAATTACAAAAATATATTTTACACACAAAACATTTATTAAAAGAAAATAACTCTAAATAAAATTTTCTAACCTAACAATATTGATCGTTGGTCGCCAAAATGTTTTTAGAATTGTCTTACTAAGCCACTCCATTATGGTACTAGGAAAATATTTAATTCCTTTCTATTTTAGTATGACGTAAAGATCATTTTCAGTTCCAAAATAAAATATTTTATTAATTTAAAAAATATATATGGATAGTTTCGTATTTTGTATTAGTATTGCTATTTGCTGTTGACTTTAGACATTTATTGCCATACACAAAAATTATACAATATTAACATTTATACGCTTGTGACGGCTCGACTAACGCCCGCAACCTCGCAAGTGTTTGCTGCAAACTCCCTTTGATCCAAGGAATATATGCTTTATAGAGTATATACCATATACTTTGATCTGTGTTCAAAAACCGACACTGATCCGGATGGACGACAAACTCTTGCAAGCTGTCAAGCCAAGCACCATGTTTACACACTTGTATCAACACAACGCTTGGCAAGCGTGTCAACACAACATTCAATGCTGTGTTTACACGCTTGCCGTTTATTACAATTATATACGTACGGTAAGGTAGAGGTACCCAGTACCGTACCGTATGGTACTTCATATTTGATTTGATTTTCAATAGCTACAAATTTAAAAATTATATACCAAAAAGTAATTAAAGACTTATTATAAGTTATAAGTAATTGAGATTGTCATTAAAAATATTTAATCACGTATCCATATTATATAGAAAAAACTTATTATTATCTATAAATCTTCAATTATTTTTATGTCTATATTTCAATTAAACAAAATGGCTGAATTGCGTTGAAAATTATTGAATTTAATGAGAAAAAGTTTAACATAAGTAGGTACTGGTAGATATAATGTCAAATTTGGATTTTTGTGAGTAACAAAATAAAGTGCAGTGTGTGAATTTATAATTAATTTATATATTTTACAGAAGAGACAAATAGTGCGCGCATTTGCGTTGTTTGTTTACTTGTTATGTTTTTGCTCAAAAGTTTACCCAAACAATATCGACACATTGTTTACTTCATTATATTCATCGAGTTTGTGATTTATTAAT
>DWQW01006438.1:0-16306 GCA_018249695.1 Heliconius erato demophoon | reverse complement strand
GTAATTTTTATGTATAAAAGTTGCTTAAATTTATTGTGTACTTTTTACGTGATACGTGTTCACATAAACAGACAAACAGATAAACAGACAAACAGACAAACAGATAAACAGACAAAAATTCCAAAAATGTTGGAAATGGATTCTGTTAATTATCCTTTAACACCCTGGCTAATTTTTTTTTAAATATTTTTAATGTACAGAAACGACTTTTCTACAGATTTATTATAAGTATAGATGACGTTGTACATTGCCAGATACTTGGGATGGTTACAACTTCATGCCTGTGTAATATTTTTTAAAGTTTCACCACATATGACACATATCAGTTCAGGCAGAGGGAACCTGGGAACCTAGAGTTAAGACACCATTTAGACACACCAGTTCCCATTAAGACACTTCCGTTTCTCACTTACCGCCAAATTATCGAGGCACTGTGTGTTGAGTGGTGGAACTCAACCTTACGCTGTATCCCACATGTAGCTCGGTAGGCAAAGGAAATCTAATGTTAAGACATTCCTTTTCCTATTTTCCGCCGAATTTTCGTGTTAAGTGGCTGAACTCAACGCAGCGTTTGCGTAAACATATTATTTTTAGATATTTTGAATATACAAATATACCGCAAATTATGGCAATAGTAACCACTATTGACTTAATTTGTCAATTTTCAGGGAGAAATGTTTATACTTATATTTTGAATGTACATCAAAGGTGGAGTAAATAAATAACGGCGTTAGGTTCCGCCTCTAAACGCGATATCTATAAATTAAACAAAATGGAAGCTATACTACATTCCAAAAATCTATCTAAAAATTTTCAAACTAAATGCTTTCGTATTACTATACCAATACTAATATTTTATATTATTTATTGCAACAAATTTTAAGGATATATGCTAACTTTATTACGCCTGCAGCTACTTGTTGATAATATTACTACAATTTATAACATAAGTACTGGCGGACTAGAGATTCAAATCGATAAATAAGCCGCTTAGGCAATTCGAACGGAATACTTGCGTCTACTCGCTGCGAGATCGATTTTTTATTTATATTAAATCCTATTTCAGTTTTCGCTTCGTTTTTAGTATCAAAAAGCACGTTAAAGTGTTCAATAAAACTGTACATTACACTTTACTTCACTTTTCTTCGTGTGATATTTAAAAAAATGGCGGTCGCAGCACAGGGTCACAACGTGTGACTAAAAACGTGACAGGTTGTGGGTTCGATTCCTTATCCCCTCTCTCTTCCCTCAGTCATCTTTTTCTCTTTTTTCTAAGTCCTATGAAGACATTTTTATTATAAACTACAAGGGTCGAATTGGTCAAAAGTATTAGACAAAGTTAGTCATGTAAAATATATTTATAATGCGTCAACAACACTAAACTTGAGGCTAAGGATCTGTATAAAATAAATAATGTCATTAATAAGTTGCCGGTTAATAGACATTTTATAAGTTACGCTTTTACAATCAATAATCAAATTTTGATTTTACAGAATTGAAAATATTTACTTTTATCTTCCCGAATAACTCACATTTAATAACAAAAGAAACTACTTTGAATTCCATCGATTCACCGAACTGGTATTCGGGGAGAACGGAGTGTCTTAACACTACAGTAAAAAGGATAATTTCTTTTAAAACTTACCTCTTAATATCCAGATCAGCAACGAAACAGTTTTGTAAAATATGTTACCTAATACTTAGTACTGAGTGAATAAATGATATAATTTGAAATGCAGTAGTGTCACGCAAAACGAATATTAGTACGCAATTTGTGGCGCAGACGCACAAGGTGTGACTGTAAACGCGACTGGTTGTGGGTTCCATTCCCACTCGAGGAAAAGAAATATTTATTTAAATTTATATTTCCATTACTTCGCTCTGGTGTCAAGGCAGAGCACGGCGTTGAATTCCACCACTCAGCACGCAATGTTTCCGGAATTCGGCGGAAAGTGGGGAACGGAGTGCCTTAACACTATGTTCCCTCCAGCTTGAAGCTGATTTAATTTGATTTTTTTTAACTAATATAATTCTAATTATAATGGCGTCGCTATTAAATTAACTTACTGTTTTCATGAAAAAGTGTCCAAATTTATTATGCCAAGGGAATTTTCTAAATTCGTTCTAAATAATATTTTTTTCCTGAATTTTATTTATATTTTATGCTTTTATGAATAAGTGGAAATATCTGATCTGATACTTGACATTGCTTGAAACGCTTTGGTTGTGGGTTCGATAACTCCTTATTTATCTATTTTGTCAATGCGCGGCACTCAGTTCCGCCATTCAACGTGGCATATTATAAATATTAATATAAAACTGTCCAAGTACTTTTATTTATAAAAACGGTTAATGTTATTAGAGATGCCACAGAAATACATCATCTGTGGAAATGTTAACTGCGTAACTATCGCTATTCATGAGATACAGTCTGGTGACAGATGAAGAGATGCACGGACAGCGTTTAAATAATAGGGTCTCGTTTTGCCCTTTGGTTAAGGAATCCCAAAAAAAATGCAAAAAGGAGAAAAAAAATATTATAGGCCGTAGAAAAACATAACTGGCCACAATAAAAAAACTTCCTGCATTTTTGCCAGTGTTTTATTGACTCAAAACAAAAAAGGCATATAAATAAAAAAGTCATATAAATATAAATTAAAATGATTAATTTCTTTTTATTTACTTACAGTAATCATTTATCATACTTAACACATCAATCGAACATTACTTTGGGAATAAATTTCAACATAAAGTAGCAAAATACAAATTAAACGATCTTTTATTTCAACGTCCCTATATTAGAAAATATATTCTGTAAATTTAAAAGCCTTTTTAAGTTGAATTTAGATGTCTATTTTAGTTAACGTTCTGATTTACCTGTGCCTTTAGATAAAAGTACAGAATTTACTAGTATTTCGAGTGAAGGTTTATACGGTTTTAAAATTAGCCTACCTATATTCATACTACACTTTCCACTCTCAATAATTAGTATTTATTATTTGGTTAGTAGATTAGTTAGATTTTTAAGTTTCTTGGTTAGGTAATACTTAAGTATTTTGGTAGTCTGGTTAATATTTGTAGAGGCCAGTAATGGTGCAGGGGCACGAACAAGCGTCGGTAAACGTGCCAGGTTGTGGGTTCGATTACCACTCGAGGAAATGAAATGTCAATTATTTTTATTTCCTCGCTCTCGGTAACAAGGCAAAGCGCGTTGTTGAGATCCACCACTCAACACGCAATGCCTTCAGATTCTATTTTATTGTTACTTCTATTTAATTAAAGCTACATGGGATACTATTACAACTGTGTCTGGAAATTCTAGAGCTGTCAGTGAACCTATTTAAAATAAAAGTTAACAATGTAATTTTTAATTCATATTCGGAAGTGACAAATACTTTTTTTTTTCAAAATACCTATTGCAGTAACACGTTCATTGCCATCATCTCCTTTGGAAGCAGTATTAATACTAAAAAACCATGTAAATAGTTGTAGAAAACATTTTGTATTTAAAAGTCACCAGATGAAATTGTCAAAACTTCAAAAGCTTTAATTTGAAGAAAACTGGTGATTTATAGAGAATGTCTGTTAAAGTTCTTAATATAATTATATCTAATATTGCTCCTTATCTAGCTCTAATTTTTAAAATCTGTGTACAATCCAGTACGTGTCCTGATTTAATGAAATATAGCAAAATAGTGCCGCTTTATAAAAGTGGAGATAGATCTAATCCTGGAAACTATAGACCGATCTCATCTTTTAGCAATATGGTTTCACCAAAGGCAAGTCTACTACAAATGCGGCTGCTGCACTCCTAAAGCACATTTATGACGCATGGGAGTCGCAAAATGCTATTAGAGTGTTTTCTGATTTATCCAAAGCCTTTGATTGTGTAGACCATAAAACTCTGTTATTAAAGCTATATCATTCATTATGTTATATAGCATACAGCCTTTGATCTTATTGCCTTATATCTAAACCAAAGGATCCAGAATGTTAGTATAAATAATGTAAAATCATGTGGATCTCCTCTAAGAATGAGCGATCCACAAGGATCTATTCTCCCCTACCTTGTTTTTATTTCTTTTTTATACTAACAATCTGCCTTTTTATACAAATAACCTATGTGATATTGTACTCTTTGCATTATTTAATATTCACAGGAACAAAATAAACTATGATGAAGTAAATAGTGCCTTATCGAATAATCTTCGTTGGTTTGTTATGAATAATCTAATGTTAAATGTTAAAAAAACTAAATGTATTGAGTTTGCTTCACCAAATGTTAAAAAACGTAATCTCAATCTAGTAATTGAAGGAGAAACTCTCAATGTGTCGGAATCAGCTATTTTATTAGATACAAGTATAGATTCCAAACTCCAGTGGAACAATCATCAGGAAGCACTTGCGGATAAACTCAGCTCTGCCGCGTTCGCAATTAAAAAAAATAAGACAAATGACAGACGCCGAAACTGCCTGATTTGTCTACTATAGTTATTTTCATAGTATTTTATCTTATGGAATGGTGCTATGGGGCAGTGCTCCAGATATAAATTTAATATTCATTCTCCAAAAAACAGCCGTGAGGTATATATAAGAGTTCATCGAAGAGTTCAGAGCTATATCTAAGAGTCCATCTCTGGGAGATGGTTTTAAAGATGCTGGTATTATCACAGTTGCTTCACAATTTGTATATTATAATATTTTGTTTGTCCGACAACATATACAGTGTCACAGTAAAAATAGTGATAGACATACGATTGGGACGAGAAATAAAGATAAGCTTGTTACGCCAAGTTTTCGCCTTTAAAATGTTAATAAATCTTTTATGAGTCTGAATATACGTGTATATAAGAAAATTCCGCAGTCTATTCTAAGTTTTCCACTACCACAATTTGAAGTATCTGTAAAAAAATACTAACAAGTAAAGCTTATTACGCTGTTTAAGAATATTTAGAGGATAAACATGTATGGAACTAATGTCTATTGAATGTGATGCAGGATAGCTGCCAGTTAATGTAATAATTAAACTATACCATTGACTTTGAAAAGAGCAACTGTTGAGTTTCTTGCCGGCTCTTCTCAGCAGAACTGCCTTCGGAATCGGTGGTAGCTTTTTTTGTTCCTTCGACGACTCAAAAGTGCTTGTAATAGTCTATTTGAATATATATATATATATATATATATATATATATATATATATATATATATATATATATATATATATATATATATATATATATATATATATATATATATATTGTTGATTGTCAACCTCCGTCCGCTTCGCTTGCTATAGATAATGAGAACGAAAAATTAAAAAGATTTCTAAGTAAAACAACTCACGACGGTGTATTCCGCATATAGCAAGGGTAGGCTATGTGAACCTAGTGTTAAGACACTCCGTTTGCCATTTTCCGCCAAATTTCATTCAAGACATTGCGTGTTGAGTGACGGAACCCAATGCCTTTGCTTTGATACCTGAGCAGAGAAATGAAAATATTATTAAATTACAATTCACTCTCCCAGAGCAGGTTCAAACCCATGACCATCGCGTTACAGTCACACCCTTGTGCCCTTGTGCCACGATGGCTTCATATTATAATAGATATATGTAAAAATAAACAAACATAATATATAGTTTTACTAATCGACACCAACACGACTGATGAACTTGATAAAATGCTTGCTTTAAGATTAATTTCGGCATAAATTTAGGGCGTGAGTATATTTTATGAAAGTTTTAAAATTACTATTGAAATATGTAAGTATGGAAAAAAGATGTAATAACGATAAGTCAGTATTAAATTCATATATTTTTTAAAATTTTACAGAGAGTATTAAGTGAAAAAAAAAATCATTTTCCACTTTCCGTAGCAATACATACACTTACAAACTAAAAAGATTATTGTATCACGACATCCTCTTGTTGACTATATGTTTCATACTATACCATTTTAAGCGAGTCAACAGTAGACATGAGAGAGAGAGAGAGAGAGAGAGAAAGAGAGTGGGAGAGAGAGAGGGAGAGAAGTTTAAGTAGATATTACTAATGTTTCGAACACCTTTAAAGTATTTTTCTCCTGAAAAATAATAAATAGTGTTAAGACAGTCCATTTTTCACTTGCCATCCAATTTCGAAAAATTGCGTGTCACGCAGCGGAATCTTCATAATGAGTAAATGAAAAAACAAAAGGTTAAGATGAGAGTGGAATATAGAAACTTATATATAGAACAATAAAGTGAGTCGACCGTAGTGTGACTGGATGAGCAGTGGAGTTTGTCCTAGCAAAGTGGTTTGTTGACTCTTTGAGGAGTCCCAAAGCGAATGTGTCGGTTAATTAATTATTGTGCGTTTAATAAATATCCATCATTCATATTATGAAAATAAAAATATTATATAATTTTAACCTAAGTTGAATAACAGTAAAAAAAAAATAAAATGTAATAAAAAACTATTCAAAACTAATTTATAAAATCGATTCGAAATATCGAGTATAAATCCTAATGAATATCCAATTATACGTTAAAACACAAAATCGCTCAAACAAAAAAAAAAACATCAACAAAAAAAAAGAAAAAAAAAAACATAAAATCCAAAACAAAATTTTAAGAAGAGCTCAACTATACATATCAAATCGAAGCCGCTATATATCTATATCATACATACACCAGTATATATAGCACCAGCTATGGGATGTATGGCGTCATAGCGCCGAGCCGCGAGCCCGCGACCAGAGCAAGTCTCATTCGCATCGCGGCCCTCGCAGGCGTTGGACTGCGGCACGGTCCAATATGCTCCTACCGAACTTCAACTTCCTGAACTTCCTGATCCTCAATTTACTGGTGGCCTCCGCGGAGAAATGCCCCACTAAATGCCAGTGCATCCACAACTCGGTCAGATGTCTCCATCAAGAACTGCAGGCTATACCCAAAACGCCGGACGACGCGCACACGTTGTAAGTATAAAAGTTTGTTTAAAAGTTCTATTAATAATACATTACAAAATGCGTGCGAAAGTCATTCTGAGCTTTGCTGCCCGGCGGATTTAAATATTTGTAAGGATATCGTGTTCAAATTCATTTTTATGTTTCGTTTGATCGTTTTTTTTTTTAACTTTGTTAGTTCCAGATGTTGGGTTCATAATATTTATTTCAGTATTTCTTGTGTGTTTTTTTTAATTAATTTTATAATTGAGTAGCATAAGATTTTTTTATATTTGAATTTTATCGAGAAAAGTACTAAAATATTTTTGTAATTATCATAGAACACGAAAATTTTCTGTTCTTATCATCTTACCGCATTTTGACAAAAAAATAACGATTCTTCTTTGTTGCATTGTTCAAAGTAAAGTAAAATGTAAGAGGGATTTTATTTGAGACATTAGTTACACACAACAAAATAATTATTTTAAAAAGCTTTATAAAGTTTCACGAGACGCAGCTGGAGGAGTAAAATTTTTAAGTAACTTAAATCTCGCTGCTTACTCCAATTATATTTTATACAAATATTTATTGTAACACTAACTTTAAAAATCATAAAGAACTAAAAAACAGAGAGAGAGAGGGAGAGAGAGAGAGAGAGAGAGAGAGAGAGTTCACTTAAAATATTATATGTTTATAACTTTATATATTTTGTTCGAAATGATTATATTCATATATCAATGAAAAAATAAAAAAAGATATATATTTATTATTTTGACTTTATAGTAAGATCTAATTTCGTTTTCTACGTAATAAATATGAAATTTAATAAATTTGATGATATCTCATAAAAGTAACTTGTAATTTTAAATTTGTCTCGAACATTTGAAATATTTAAACACGGCAAATTGTATAATAATAACAGGCCGCGATGAAACTGATTATTACTGATTTTTACTCCATATTAATTTAATATATAATTTTAAAAATATTATTTTATTGGAAAAAATACGTAAGCCTAATTAAATAAAGTTTAAGTTTTTTTTAAAATTGTTTTTATTTCCGTAGTTTAAGGAGCACCTCCTAACTTATTTTTTAGTCTGGAAAAAAAAACCTGTTGAAAGAAAAACTTCAGATTCAGGAGAGAGAGAGAGGAGAGAAAGATTCAGGAAAAAACCCATAAAATCGATTCAGGTTTTCTTAATAATAGTTTAAATTAAAAAAAAAATACGGAAGACAGATAATAAGAAAAATAATTGATTTGAAATAAAAATAACGTAATATACATTAAAACTTCGGAGTCACCGATAGACATTTCAATATTACTTATAAGGACGTAAAAAATTACTCACCGACGGGTACACTAAAAATGCATTGGCTTCTGAAGGGAGGGTCTCTACTTTTATTTAAAATAAGCTATATTACATATTATAGCTACTTATCATAAAATATATTCAAAATATTTATAAATTATATCAGACTCAAAAAGGATTCAGACTAAATTTGACAACGCCGTAGGGATGAACCTTTGTTAGCGTTGCTTCAATAAAACGATTAAGTAGATATATAAATGTACTACGTATTACTATTATTTACTATTACTTAGTACGTTCTTAAAACTATAAAACTTTAAAATAGTGAATTTTTGATTTGGGAAAAGATATATAATATTATGTATATTTTTAAAAAATATATATTTTTTTTCGTATGTTAGGCGAATAATTGCATCGTCTTTAAAGAAAAACTGAGCTATTTCTAAGAATAGCTCGGTATAGTAAAAGTAAATAGTAATATGTAATAGCTCGGTATAGTAAATGGTATAGTAATATGTAATAGCTCGGTATAGTAAAAGTAAATAACGGACTTAGTGCATGAAAAATTACTTTCATTAAAAAATTAAAGAAGCCAAACTTAATTAGGGCGGGTAAAGCCAATTAATTTAAATATATTTTTTTTTATTCAGAAAATCTTCTATTATATATTATATTCACTATCTTTATATTATTTACATGAAACTCAAAGATTTAAATTCGAGAAATCGAATTTGACAACCTTTTAGGGATCGTCTTTTGTAAGCAATACTAATCTACATAAATAAATCGAGTATAAAATTAAAGTCAATCAGTTTCATTACTACTAATTTATAGAATAGGTTAAATTTTTAGACAAATAAATATAAACATGAAATAGGAAGAATTTAAATGAAATTGGGTAACGCCCTTACAACGCCCCTCACCCTATGTTAGTGATGTTACCATAAATCTAATGTAAACTTTAAAAGTAAAGACTCACAGATTTTTAATAATGATCTAGTAGATCATTTTAATTTTTTTTGTGTTATCTCCAAAAAAATTAGAACAGTTCTTATATTTATTTTTAATTTATTTCAATCGCGGATCGCATTTTTTACGATTAATCTAAAAATACTAGTTTTTATTATTTATAATAAATATATTTATTTCAATTGACACCACTCATAGAGACTAAGAAGACTGTAGATATAAAAAAAAAACAAATTGGCGACTAAACCAATATGCACACAAATATATAGACTAAAAGACATATCAATCTGTAAAACAAAAAGCAAAGAGAAAGAGTGAAGAAAAATATTTATACAAACTCTATCTGTTCTACCGATAATAAAATGTACCTTGTCATTTGGATTATTAAATGAAAAAAGACACTGTTTTCAATCATTTTACACTATTTTATATTTTAATCATTCTAGTTCTAGGTAATATCTACAGAAAAAAGTATTAAAATAAATGTAAAAATAACAGAAGGTACGGACCATAAGTCTGTAGTGTAAGTAAGAATTAAAATAAAAAAAAAATCATTTTACCACAAATCTCCCTACAGAGATGACAAGCGCTGCCCTGTGATGGTATCCAAGAGGCGCGGGTTCAAATCCTGCTACGTTCAAATTTTTATATGTTATTTAAAAATAAATGTTTTTTTTTTTCAAAAATATTGCACTTTATTGATGTTTAAAATAGTCATTGTACAGCCTGATATAGTTTTCGTGCCCGACCATTGCGTTGGAACCAAAATCAATATTTAAAAAAAAAAATTGAATCTCTCGATTTCGACGCTTGACAATAGTTTACTTTTATATAGTACGTACACGCTTTGCAAATAGCGGAAAGGATTATTGTTTTCCTGGATGTAACGTTATAACAATGGAAAGTTTTTTTTAGCTATTGCTATGGACTTATCATAAAAAGTATAATATCGTACCAAAAATAAATTGCTTTTTATAATATTTTTTTAACAGCTTCACGCTGTATCCCGCACACAGCAGGGTAGGCAGAGGAAACCTAGTGTAAGACACTCCGTTCTCCACTTTCTGCCGAATTCTGGAGGCATTGCGTGTTAAGTAGCAGAACTCAACGTCGTGCTTTGCCTCGACATCAGAGCGAAGAAATGGAAATATAAATTTAAGTAAATATTTCATCTCCTCGAGCGGGGATTGAACCCACAACCAGTCGGTTTTACAGTCACACTTTGAAAGATCAAATAAAATATTAAATTTCTTTCTCAATTAATTTAGTAATTTAATTATGAAATTTTTATTTAAAAATTGCATTAAGTCGGATTGAGTCTATTAATTAAAAGATTAAATTTCAATAGAAACCATCTAACATCTTAATTTGCTTCAAATAAAATCTCTACAAAATTAATATTTAAAATGGAAAAAAACAGAATAGTCAAAATTCTGCGAAGGCGATTCTCTTTAAATTCTCTAAATAATTCTGTCCGGTACGTTTTTGTTGGTTGAAGCTGTTTCGAGCCCGCCAAAAGTTTTCTTTTTATAAATTCGTATTAATCAATGATGTGAATTATGAATCTAACAGAATTGTTATTAGATTTTGTAGGTTTAAATTATTTTATTCGTGGTACAGTTGGCAAGGGACTGACGTTATATGCAAACATATAATAACTTGATAAACATAAAGAAATACAACAAATATATAAAAGAATATATTATATGTCCATTTCTCATTAAATTTATTTTTTTACTTATTAAGGAAACATATAAAAAATTTAACGTGGCGCGATTTGAACCCGCGCCTCTTGGAAAGAGGCGCAGGTTCAAATCTCACCCGCTCGAACACTTATTTAGGAAATATATAAAAATTTTAACGTAGCGAGATTTGAATCCGCGCCTCTTGGAAAGAGGCGCAGTTTCAAATCTCGTTCGCTCGTTAAATTTTTTTATACGTTTCCTAAATAAGTATTTTTCTTTCCTATGTGTGGAAATATTAAAGTGTTAACTGCAAAAAAAATCTATCAAATTGTCATTAAATAGGTTTTGAGAGAGAAATGTAAAATACATCATTTATTAAAAGTGCCAAACAAATTCAAATTCACACAAATGACATGAGATTTTTTTGACACTTTTATTAAATTTATAATATGTTAAAATTGACTTATATAAAACCTTCCATATGATATTCAGACAGCTTAGACAGAGCCGCGAAGTCGAATCTCTAGTGTCAGACAGATTTGATGAAATTAAATCTATTTTAGACCAGTTGCACGCTGTAAATACGATTCTTCTATATAAAATTCATGTTTCACAAAGGAAGTCACTTTGTCTACCTAAATATCTTTGAAAATGTAGACGATCTTTTTTTACATATTCTTTCTTCTTCGGGTTCACCTTGTATTCCGTATAGTATAGCAGGGTAGGCAGAGAATACCTAGTGTCAAGATATTCCCTTCTCCACTTTCGGTGACATTGCCTGACAGGACGAAATATTCATTTTTGATTTAAAAGTAAGCTAATGGGAAGATATTTTACAATTTTCATTAAAATTGGCTTAACTGTTATCAGCTCAACCAAACAGACAAACAAATCCAAATACTGTCAAAATAATTATATCGGTTTTAGCATTATATAAAAATCTTTATACTTTGAAATAACAAAATACGTGGACAGATATTAATAGTTCCATACTACTTTATAGAACTAAAACCAAAAAAATGCATTTAAATGTAATAAAAAAAACTATTTTGATAGGCAATTTCGTGCATTCCACGAGTCGGCATCAAATATCTGCTGAATCCAATATAATTTGTGGAACAGAATGTATGAATAAGTGCGTTAGTAAAGTGATATATTATTGACTGGCTCCTGCCTGCGACTTTACCCTCGTGGTCATACTAAGAGTTGTGTATTAGCACGTTCAACTAGGATTTATTTTTTCTTTTTTTTTAGCTTCACGTTGTAGAGGGAACCTGGGAACCTATTGTTAAGACACACACTAAGACACTTTCTTGTTGAGTGCCGGGAATTCAACTACTAGGCAAACTTTTCAGTTTTATAATATTAAAATTATTTATTTACATATGGATCTAGGACATCTAGATAAATAGAGTGATACAGCTTTATGCAAGACCAGTCGTGGCGCAGGGGCACAAGCGTGTGACTGTAAACGCGACAGGCTGTGGGTTCGATTCCCAATCGAGGAAATTTATTATTTAATATTTTCATATCTTCGCTCTGGTGTCGAGGCAAAAACACGACGTTAAGTTCCGCCACTCAACACGCAATGCCTCCAGAATTCGGCGGAAAGAGGTGAGCGGAGTGTCTTAACACTATGCTCCCTCTGCCCACCCGGCTCCATGGAAGATACAGCGTGCAGCTGAAAAAGAAACGTTTTAGCTAAACAGTAATTACAAAATTCCTAGTAAAGTATATTTATTTTTATTAGTCGCTCTACTAAGCTACAGTTAAAATACTTAACTACTTCTAAGAAGAAATGATTATTGAGATGGGCTTAGAACCCATAGAGAACCCATAGAAACTGTGTGAAAGCGGCAATTATTATTTATTACTATATATCATTATTATTTATTAGTATACTTAAGTTAGCGAGGCCAGTCGTGGCGCAGGGGCACAAAGTGAGTCTTAACACTAAGTTCCCTCTGCCTACCCTGAAGTGTGCGGGATAAAGCGTGAAGCTGATTTATTTATTATACTTAAGTAATAGTTTTAGTACTGTACATTTTGTTTGTAGATTTAAAATGTAGAGTTGTCCAAATAATATTCTATAACCGACAATTAAATACTAAGCAATTATTTTTTTTTATTCGAAAGAAGTTATCTAACGTGTTTTTTTATGAATAGATGATTTTTTTACGATATATCGATATTAATTAATGCTGAGGCCATTGTGGCGTATTGGGACAACATTTCGTGATGGTGTAGGTTCAATTCTTATTCGAGATAATAATTATTTTTTTTTTTACGAATTAGAGACTAGATTTTTTATTCTTACCCAACGTGATACTAAAAAAAATATTTTATTTGAATAAAAAAGTAAAGAATAAAGACTGATTTACATACCGACGGGACGTGTCCTGGACGAGCTGATATCATAAAGGGTTATCGTTCTATAAACATGTACATTTTAGGTCGTGTGTGTATATTACAAGCACCAAAGACAAAAGATAAACTCGATTTAGCAATGTACGCGCACATTCTCAGAATTTCTTGATGATGATGATGCCTCACTGGGTTCTTGCTACTGTTGGTGATGATATAGAGTTAGTCGCTATCTGCGGCTGTTTAAAGAGAGGTAGTGGGTTCAATTTACATTTAGTGCTTATTGAAATTGTATGAATTTTGTCGTTATATCTTTTTAGGGTTCCGTAACTTTCAAGGAAAAAAACCCTTATAAAATCACTTTCTCTCCGTCCGTTCGTCTGTTTGCCTGTCAAGAGCTTTTATCTCAGGAACACTTGGAGATATTGAGTTGAAATTTAAACCATATAGTCAGATCTACGGTCCCTTGTTTTCTTGAAAAAAAATTGCCATTTATCGCAAAAAATGCGTATTTGGATACTATAACGGAATTAAAATTAATAGAGTGCTTCCGGATGACTTACAATTATTAAATTTTCAGCTAGCGTAGCACGTAGTATTCATTATTACGAGTTCAGGAAAAAAACTGAAAACCTATAGTTTTATATTTGTGGTTTAATCCAAAAAAAATATAACATTAAAAGCGAGGTCTCTGGCTAAGCTAAGCTTGAATTTCAGAAAAAGCTCGAGACTTCTAATTTTTTTACGGTACCCTCGGAGCTCGACTCACGCTTGTCCGGTTATTGTGCAGCGGTACAGCGTCTGACGATAAATGCGGCGGTTTTGGGTCACATCGATTATAGGATCATTCAATCGGGTCGAATGAATCATTTTCGTTAACTCTCTTTCTTAGAAAGATAAAACGCGGCGTTGAGTTACGCCAATGACAAGCATTCCTTCAAAAATAAAGGGGAAAATGGGGAACAGAATGTCTTAACAGCACTGCTCTGCTCTGCTATTTGCGGAATATAGTTCGAAGCTAATTAAAAACCAAAATAAAATACCAAAATTTTATCGACGGTTGTGGGTTCAATCCCACTAGAGGAAATAGCATTATTTTTATTTTGTCAGCGCTTGTAAAAAAATAACGCCGTTGAGTTCCACCACTCAACACAATCCTGAATTCAGACCCTACCATATACAAAATAAGGGTATGAAGCTGGAAAAGGAAAACAATAAATTTATTAAATTACATCATAATACGATGTTCCTACATAGAAGCTTTAAAACTAAACCTTTCCAAAGCCCCGTATCGTAAAAGTTCAGATGCTTTTCCACGATAAAACTACGAGAACAAGTCCAATATTAGTTAATTTGTTTACTTCACAAATTACTTTACAAACAAGAAACATAAATGCATCAAGCACTAATACCCCGGGATAGGTAAGGAACACGTCCGTTTTTCTCGATGCAATACTCTTAAATCGATGAGCGTTTAGTAATTACGGTTAACGCGACTGGTTCAGGCTTCGATTCTCATTCGAGGGACTTAATTTTTTAATATTTTCATTTCTTTGCTTTGGTGACGAGGTAAACGCGGCGTTGAGTTCCGCCACTCAATACGTAACTAACATAATTCGGCGAAAACTGAGGAAAGGAATGATGGTGTCTAGGTGGCGGTAGTGGTGTCATAACACTAAGTTCTCAGGTTGCTATGTGCGGGATAAAGCGTGAAATTAAAAAAAACAACTTTTTAATATTAATTACTTTATAAATATTGTTTTAAAAATAAGGGAAAGTTTGATTTGAATTTAATGTTAACTACATTGTTATCCAAACTAAGCGTTTTGATGAATAAAAAATATTTGTATTGACATTGTTCGTGTCGTCTAAGTCGCGGGTAGCCTTCGCAAATTGAAAATGAAATATTGGAATTGGAGTATAATATAAATTGACACCATCAATTCGAAAATTAATCAGCTTCACGCTGTATCCCGCCCACAGCAGGGTAGGCAGAGGGAACCTAGTGTTAAGACACTCCGTTCTCCACTTTCTGCCGAATTCTGGAGGCATTGCGTGTTGAGTGGCAGAACTCAACGCCGCGCTTAACCTCGAGACCAAAGCGAAGAAATGGAAATATACATTTAAGTAAATATTTCATCTTCTCGAGTGGGGATCGAACCCACAACCAGTCGGATTTACAGTCACACCTCGTGCCGCTGCGCCACGACTGGCCTAAGCAAAATATTTTCCTTAAAATTTTCCATAAAAATATTCAAAAGTTAGTCAATTTTCATGGCAACTAATCGTTTTCATGTTGATAGAAGCAATTAGCATCACTGGACGTGGTTTTGTGCGTTTACAGAAATATTTATATGGAATGTGAATGACTTCATACAATTAACAGCTTTGATTTTAATGATAATATTTATTTTTTTTAAATATAAGTTAAAAATTTTGTGAAAGACTAGATATTAATACAGTTTCTTTGTGCTGCGTTGGTCAAACAACAACAACAAACAACGTCATAGTTGCTATAAAGGAGGAAATTATTTTTATAATATTTAAAACGACAGCTATATTTCGAGGCAAAGAGCAGCGTTGAGTTTCGCCACTCAACACGCAATGCTTCCAAAATTCGGCGGAAAATGGGGAACGGGGTGTCTTAACACTAGGTTCCCTCTGCCTACCCTGCTGTGTGCGGTATACACCGTGAAGCTGAAAAAAAAAATTATTGTTGCAAATGAAATATGGATCTATAATATAGTTATAGATCCATATTTAATTTGCAAAATTGGACGGAATTCCGTTTTTGCAGGTGAGTAGGATATTAAGTAGGTGGACCCCCAGACCTATGTCATTTTATGAAAGCTGAAATTTTGAAGATTAATAGTCTAGTATGTAAGAGTCTTGTATGTAGTATGTAGTTAAGACGGTATGCGTACATACTATTAATCTCTATATATAATAAGACAGTAAAAATATTTTGTCTGTACATTTAGTAATTTTGACTGAAATGGATAGAGGGACACTTAAAAAGACTAATAGAAAGCAAAAAGATTTTTTTTGAATTTCT
>DWQW01006437.1:0-16306 GCA_018249695.1 Heliconius erato demophoon | reverse complement strand
TATATTTGTAGATATTATGAAAAATAGGACAAAAACGACCGGAGACAGGCAAAGCCTGTTTAATAGTGAATTTTATAACAAGTGACATTTTGTTATAATATATAAACATTATCAATTATACATAGTTATTTGTGGAATCAAAATAAATCGTATTATAAAATATTTAATCTGAGCTATAACCTTACTTTGAGTCAGTTTTATTAATTATTTTTCAGCTGACAGCTTGCCCTTGCCACATGCAATAATAAACCAGACCACAGAGCACAAACGCGTACAAAAGGAAACACGGGAACCTCATGTTAGGACACTCCGTACACTATTAAGATATTTCCGTTCCCCAGCCTCCATCTAATTCTCGAGACATTGCGTGTTGAGTTGCAGAGCTTAACGCCGTGCTTTATTTTCGTTACCAGAGCGAGAAAATGAAAATAATTATTTCCTTCCCCCGACTGGGAATCAAACCCATAACCCTCGCTTTTACAGTCTCACGATGTATGCCCCTGCGTCAAAAAGGCCTCTACAAACCTCAACTTATATAAAATCATATTGGTATGAATTTTCAAATATACTTTTATTTTTATAGTTTCAATCACTATTTTCAGCTATTTTCTGTAAATATTGTAGGTATTTGTATATTGATATTTCACTAGTTCTAAGTAGACGCTTATTATCTCCTTCAGGATTTAATTTAACGTTTATAAATTAAAAAAAAAACTTCAAATTGATAAACGTGAAATTAAAGCAAAAAAAAATTTGCAGCTTCACGCCGTACCCCGCACTTAGCAGGGTAGGTACTAGGTAGAGACATGAACGTACGTAGAGGGGGGACCGGTTGGTCTGTGCTTACTACAATATCACAAATATTACTATCAAAAAATTACCCCTAAAATAAAAAAAGGAAGCAATTACACGAACATATGTGTTCAAAAGTGTAGTCCAGCCCCCCACCCCTCCCTGAAAATAACTTTAGATACGCTTATGGGTAGAGGAAATCTAGTGCTACAACACTCCGTTCCTCATTTTCATATAATTTTAAGAAAAGAAATAATCTGTCAATGTCGGCATTCTCATTATTTAAATATCTAGCAAATGTTTTAGTTAAATAAAACCAAACGTGACACTGGCAGATTATTTTGCGCTTGTGGTCGCAAAATCAGGCCATTTAATTAGAAAAAAAAACAATTATTCCTTGGTTTGTCTTTTAATATATCAATTTATTTAACTAAAAGTTTTTCAAGAATGCCAAAAGCAAATAAGAACGAAAATACATATACGAACTAAGTATCCCAGTATCTACGACCTGTCGTATTCGAAGTCAATCCTTCTGCTACAGACGCTGGAATCAAATGGAGCCATTGGCGGTAACTTTTGTATTTTTTTTATCAGAAGAATACACTGAATCTACTTCGGATTCAACAAAATTAAAAATATTAGTAAATCATTTATCTCCAGATGTATACTCATACTAACAAAATTGTACTAACTATGATACAGCTATGACTAATTTGTATAAAACTTTTCTCAAACCTAAAAATGAATTACATGCTCCCGTAAGCAATAATCTCACGAAAGTGTCAGAGATTATTTACGAGTCTTACAAAAGCTGTCACATGACTGCGAATTTAAAAATATTTCAGCTGAACAATACAGATGTGATTTTTTTTAAACATTTTTAAAGTGTTATTCCACACTTAGGAAAGAAAAATACTTATTTAGAAAACGTAGAGCGCCTGGTCGGTTTCCAGGAGGCGCGGGTTCGAGCCCCGGTGCGTTCAAATTTTTATACGTTTTCTAAATAAGTATTTTTCTTTCCTAGATGTGATTTTATTCGTTACACCTTTATCGCTGGAATTAAATCTCTACAAATTAGACAACGCTTACTTGGAAATTATACATTAACACTAGACGAAATTTTAAATCAACCTATATCACTTGAAATGGCTGAAATTAATTCCAAATCTTTTCAAAATTCACCTAATTATACAATGGCAATAGAGTATTTTTTTAATAAAATTATACCCGAAACCTCTGCTGCAACTACACCACGAAAGCGTTTTTGCTTCTTCTGCGGAGGTAATGTACACCGTAGAGTAAAATATTCTGCTGTAAATGAAACATGCCAGTTGTGTCTAAAGAAAGGACATTTTGCGAATGTTAGCCGAAGCGATAAAAAAAACATCTAAGACAATCATATTAGAATCAGAGCTTCCACAGTCAGTAAATGAAGAATTAATGCTATTTCTGCTGCCTCACCGTCATGCTCAAGAATGGCAACAATTTCTGCAATGGTAAATGGTGTTAAAGCAGATGCCGTAATTGATACTGGAGGTTCGATAAGTTTAATAGATAAGAAATTTGCTAAGTCTTTGAATTTTCAAATAGAACCGTGTAAATAAACTATTACTCTAGCTTCACTTAATTACACTTCACACGTTGAAGGTGGTTGTCTAGTAACATTAAACATTGGTACATATTTTTATTACAACAGAAAACTCCTGATTATTAATAACTTCTGCGCTGATAATATTATTGGCCATGATTTATTAAAAGAACATTCTTCATTAGAATTAAGTTTAGGAGGACAAAAGAAACCTTTGAAAATTTACAATATAATGGCAGCCACGGTGCCTCCAGTTTCCTTGTTTACAAACTTGTCGGCTGATATCAAACCAATAGCCATTAAATCAAGACGATATAGCGAGGAGGATACTAAATTTATAGAACAAGAAATCAACAAACTTAGAGAATCTGGTGTAATTAAACCAAATCTTTCGCCGTGGCGAGCTCAGGTTCTTCTAACACGCAGCGCTACTCATCGTAAACGCTTAGTGATTGATTACTCTTTAACAATTAATAAATATACTTATTTGGATGCTTACCCTTTACCTTCTTTAGAAGTTATTATATCTAAAGTTGCTGGTTATGAAATAAAATAAAATAAATCAGCTTCACGCTGTATCCCGCACACAGCAGGGTAGGCAGAACCAAGTGTTAAGACACTCTGTTCCCCACTTTCTGCCGAATATTGGAGGCATTGCGTGTTGAGTGGCAGAACTCAACGCCGCGCTTAACCTCGACACCAGAGCGAAGAAAAGGAAATATTAATTTAAGTAAATATTTCATCTCCTCGAGTGGGGATTGAACCCACAACCAGTCGGTGTTACAGTCACACCTCGTGCCACTGCGCCACCACTGGCCTCGAAATTTATATCAATTTTGTAGGATACATTTCGGAGTAACAAATGGTGTTGCTGCTTTTCAACGAACTTTATCATAAAAACTGAACAACTAAAGGGAATCTACGCTTACCTCGATTACGTTACAATCTGCGGCACAAATAGAAATGAACCTGATTCTAATCTAGAAAAATTCATGAAAGTTTTTAATAAATATGGTCTAACGTTAAACAAAGAAAAATGTTTTTTTAAACATTTTTAAAGTGTTATTCCACACTTAGGAAAGAAAAATACTTATTTAGAAAACGTATAAAAATTTGAACGTAGCGGGAATCAAACCCGCGCCTCCTGGAAACCGACCAGGTCAGTCTCGGTTGGTCTTGCGCGTGAAACTATCATATATTAACTCTAGATAGGCAATGCCCAACGATTTTATTATTTGTCTGATCAATACCCCAGATTGATGAGAAGATTGGTGCGATCTGGTAGCTAGGACTTACCGAATTATTTTTTAGCTTTTAGTACATTACCTACATTTTTTTTTATTGTAATAAAACCGTTTAACATAAAAATATTTTTTTATTTCATTTATTCATTAGTTATTTTATTAGAGGGGGAGAACGTCATAAAATTCATTCTCATTATTTAAATGTCTGCAAATGTTTTAGGTAAATAAAACCAATTATTCCTTCGTTTGTCTTTTAATATATCACCCATTTTTCGTCGAATTCTAGAGGCATTGCGTTTTGAGTGGCGGAGCTCAAGATCACGCTTTGCTCCTACACCAGGACGAAGAAATGAAAATATAAATCTATACAATATAATAAAGCGGAAGTTTGTTTGTTTCTTTGGTTAAACAAAACTCTGGAACTGCTGGTCGAATTTACATTTTTTTGTTTTATACGAAAGCTATATAGCATCGGACAGAGAGGATTTAACGTCGAGAGCTACAATACCCCACTCTACTTTCTGCACAAATTCAAATATAAATTAAATATAAGCAGTCCACGAAGTGTGTATCGAAACGTCGACCTTATAACCAAGCTTTAACTTCACCAAGTCCATTAATTGAATTTCAAATAAAACAATAGTTCTGATAAAGGATTTTATTACATTTGTTACTATTAACCACAAATATAAGAAAATCTATTACTATTATTATATCGCGGCATATTACCAAACAAAGTATCAGAAATCATTAAATATGACTACAAAAGTTACACATAGAAAGATTAGCATAAAGCAAATGCTTTGTTGTAGGTATATTATAAAAATAAGGATTTACATACTTCAAAATTTAGAATATTACGGGCATTTGAAAGAAAAATTCAAAGTTTGTGCATAATGTATGAGAATCGCTATATAATTAAACAAGAAACGTTAGCTTTGTTCTTTTATTTGATTATGGCGTTCCGAACGTACCAGTTCAGCACCTATCACTTCGCCAATATCACGACGGAGAACAAAGTTGGGAGGTTGTACGGTAAACAGGAGATAACGCTACAAAATAAGAAAATGGATGTATAATAAATACAGCAACCAAAACAACTTATTTGATTTCAAAAAATTCTAACTTACCCGCACATGAAAATGAAAAAGGAATTTGTTCATAGCATTGTCTTTTGTTTATATCCAAAAGGTTTTAGGACTTGTTGTAAGAACCATTTTATTGTTAACCACATTATTATCAACTATTTTCACGAGCAATCATTAGAAAATACATGAAGAGATACAAAATATTCACACAGATGTCAGAACACATTAAAAATAAACAGTTAGCGAGGCTTAAGCTCAGCTTTGCAAATTATGTTTATTATTAAAGATCAATTCAAAAATTTCAAACAAAAATATATCAATTCTTTATTATATTCTTCTGCAGGTGCAATGTCGTTTCGTGGATTGTCGTTGGATCTTTAATAATGAATTCACGACTTAGGTTCTCTTTTTTTTTGTGCTTGCTCACATACATTCTTCTATTCTTGTAAAGTGATAGTTTTAACTATTATATAATAAATCGAACACAAAATATTGAGAATAAAATATGCTACGCTGCTATCAGTACAAGAGATGTAGGCCAGTTGTCAAAAAACAGTATAAACATCACACCTACATTATATATGAACACTCACACAAATGCAAAGCTCAGCATAAATCTCGCAGACTGTACTTTATATTTAATTAATATATGTATATAGAAGTTTAAAACAAAGAAGGTGGTAGTGTTTATTTGTCCTTATACTATAACTGAATAAATAATAATCTATTACCATTTTCACATTTATACTATTTATTAGGAAGCTATAGAAAAAAACACATTTGGAGCGACAAGATAAACTTTTATACAATTGACAACATTTTCTAATTACATCGTCTGCGGAAAACTCTAAGTTATTTTATTAATAAAACAGTTCAGATAGTTAAATTATTTTAAATTTTAAAATGCTCTAAGAAATTCAAACGGATTTTTTTTTTACCAATATAAATATAATACTATAGTAACGTGTTTAACATAATATTTTATACAATAAGAACTTTTTTGCTACATATGTATGTTCTTATAGTCGTCAGCACTTATATCACTACACTCAAAAAAGAACAAATAGATCAAAGACCACAAAATATACATATTATTATATTTTAAACTTAAAAAATAATTAATAATTGTAACAGGATTTCAAATTGCAAATAATTTATATATATGGATAATAAAATGGTAAGAGGTGTTTGTTCGTTAAAAGAGTAGTACAAATTATAAAACAGTCTTATACTTAATATAAATGAATATATTTAAAATATATTACAGTAATTATCAATTATAATGGAATGATTTCTTTTAAATAATATACAAATATAATAATATAGGCTGATTTTGAAAAATAGATTTAGCTTATCTATAATAATAAATTTTAATGGTAAAAGTATAAAATATATATTTTTAATTAATAAATAAGGTGTCTGTAATTCAAAGAGATCGGTGTTTTGAAGTTAATCGCAATTAAAACTCGTCAAGTTGTTAATTCATAGTATAGTTAGTATAATATATGCCATATTGTTTAATATTTTAAAATTTTGTTATTAAACTACATTGTGGCAACACCAACAAAAAAAAAATTGCACCTTCCAATGAATCAATATATAAAAATTATATAAAAAAAAACAAAACTAATTAAAAAAAATCGATAACTTTGGATCATTCGATTTACAATATTCCACTAATACTAATAAAATGAGAGATCAATTAAAAAAAAATCTAAATTGGTAAAACCATAGATAAAAAAAAAACGTAGATATGGTAATTTAATATTTTTTTCAAATTTTAATATGATGTGTAAGGGTCTTATATTTAAATGCTATACATATATTAGACTAGGAGTAACAAGAGGTTACACACTGTGCTCTTTCATAGTGTCTTCGTATTTTAATGTTGATGTGGGTTACGTTGGTTCATCTGACGACATCAACGCTTCTGACTGTTCGTCCAGTTCTGATATATTTCTTATTGCTCTGTGTAAGAAATTAAATACTATTATAATTTTTTTTTTAATAGAAAAAATATATATAAACAAAAATTACTCTATAGTTTATTCAAATAATAAGCACATGTTAGGTATTTAAAGAAAAAAAATTGCTCGTTATCTTTTTTCTGTCTACTCTGTTAAATGTAAACAATGTATGTAAATAAAAATAATATATATTTTTAGCTGTGTTTCGCATATGGTAGGGTTAGGGAGTTAGTTTTCAACTCTCTTATGAAAATTAATTGTTTTTGTAATAGCCCAATTTTCGAGATTTTGCGGATTGATAATCGAATCTTAACGCCGCCCTTGTCTTATCAGAAATTAAAATAATTAGTTTTGCGATGGAAAAACTAAAGGAAATGAGAATTTAACTCACAACTAGCGCATTTATAGTCATACACTATAACATCGCTGGGGGTTTTCATAGTTTATTATTAAATGTGAGCAAAAAGAAGAAAAAAAACGAACGTAAACCCATCCGCAGCCCTCAGCCGGGCGTTCAGCCAGTCGAGGGGGTTGGGCAGCGGCACGGGCAGCGCGGCCGCCAGCCAGCCCGCGCCCGCCAGCAGCGCCGCCGCCAGCCGCGCGCCCCCGCCGCCCGCCGCCCCCGCGCCGCGCCACGCCTCCGCGCACGCGCACAGCGGCAGCGTCAGCGCCAGCGACAGCGTCGCCGTCTGCGACGACGTCAGCGACCGGCCCCTATACACAGTACCAGTATAGTAGACAGACAGGCGGCCATCGAATTAATTACACTAATAGTTGTTGTGTGTTAGAAAGTTAATAAAATAAATCAAATAAATAAGCTTCACGCTGTATCCCGCACACAGCAGGGTAAGCAGAGGGAACCTAGTGTTAAGACACTCCGTTCCCCTTTTTCCGCCCAGTTCTGGAGGCATAGCATGTTGAGTGGCGGAACTCACTTTGCCGCGCTTTGCCTCGACACCACAGCGAAGAGATGAAAATATAAATGTAAATAAATATTTCATTTCCTGGAGTGGGGATCGAACCCCAAACTAGTCGATTTTACAGTCATACTTTGTGCCCCTGCGCCACGACTGGACAGAAAATATAAATGATATTTTTTATATATAATTTACTAGAATATCAGCTATCACCATCATTATGTGTGGAAGTGTAAATTCTTTCAACAGACAATTTAAAGCTTTGTCAAAAAAAAAGTAAGGAATTGTAATAGGCTATATTTAGGCCTACAACCCATCCGGTATCCCATCAAAAAGAAGAGTCCTAAGTATGAGCCGCTTGTCCATAACTATGTTTAAAATGTAACAAAAAAAAACTTACCATAACCACAAGCTCTCAATGAGCAACGGCCCCAGGGCTCCGTCGAGTATCAACCAGCTCCACAGCCTCGGTGCGGGGAGCTCGAAGCGTTCAACGCCGGTCGCCGCTAGCGCCCCGCCCACTGTCCACGCTAGAAAGCCGCATGCGCAGCCTACTACACCTGAGGAAGTAAAAAAAAATTTAGTTTCACGTAGTAACCTGGGGAGACAACTGGAATCTAATGTTAAGACACTCCGTGCATCGCTATTCGCTATCAATTTTTGAGATATTATGTGTGTTGAGTGGTGGAACTCAGGACCGCGCTCTGTTTTCTAACCATAGCGACAAAATGAAAATATATCTGTCTTACGAGTGAGAATCAAAAGATACTCCATCTAATCTTAAGATACTCCATTCCGTTCCATTCCACCGAGCTCTGGAGGCATTGCGTGTTGAGTAACGAAACTCAATGCTGCGTATTACCTCGTTAATAGTGGAAGGAAATTAATTAAATATTTAATTTTATATTAAATTTATATTTTTCTCGAGTGAGAACGAACCCACAACTTGTCGTGTTTATAGTCGTACGCTTGTGCCTCTGCGCCACGACTGACCTCGTGTTGTCTGTTGTTTTGATTGTTAGTCAGAGAAAATGATACGATATTTAATTGTCGTCAATTAGAATTTTGTGGCTATATCAAGCTATTAAAAAGATTAATAAATGAAAAAAAAAAGATTATAAAATCCAATAAGACGCTTACTTATATTATAAATATAAATGTCAAAATTAAATAATATTAGTTATTATGCGCACTGTAACACGCATGCTAGAAATATAAAACAAATATATAATAGCAATAAAAAGCATATAAAAATTTCACAATTACATTAGTATCGTGCAGTGAGAAGTATAGATTAGAAAGGTATAGTATTTAAAAAAATTAACAATAATAATGAACATCGATTAAACCGTCCGCTAAGACCATTTTAGTGCGGGGGTACAGCATTAGTCTGTAAACGCGAAAGTTGTGGGTTCGATACCCCTCAGATTTCACTCTGGCAAGAAGAAAAAGCGCGGCGATGGCTTTCAGCACACTACAACTTATGTTTTGAAAATTGGACGGAAAGTGGGGGAAGAGTCTCTTAGCACAACTTACAATAAAATCTATTAACGCAGTTATATATTTAATGGGAAATGCGTTTTATAAAATAGATTATCATTTAAATTAGTAATAAAAAATATATATAAATGAATGTAAGCTTATATATAATGTTATCTATATAAATTGAAAAACTAAATCACATGAATTATTTGTACCGCAAACCACGGATTATGTTTCTTTTATAATAACTTTATTATTTATTTACATATTCTACACATAAATAGCGACGAAAATAGTTCATATAAAAAAAACTGATTTGAACCTACTCACCTACTAGTAAAAACGAGTTAATTCCATCTCCTTTCCTTAATTCTCGGCGGAATAGTAACAGATGTACAGCGTAACATAACGCTGAACCTATGGCGGCTAGGACTGCTATCCAATTGCTTTGATGGCCCTCTGTTATTCCTAGAACAACCTGGAAAAATATATATAATATTAGAAATAACATTAATTTAAAAATCACATGTGTGGATTTGAGAATCTTGTGTGGATGTGAGATCCATGTGTGGATGTGAAATCACATGTGTGGCTGTGAGATTAAGTGTGTGGAAGTGAGATCCATATACTATACTATACACGCTTTATCCCTAGCGGAGTAGTCAGAGAGAAGGGAGCGCCAAACGCTACGGTCTCTACACACCTCTTTCGCCTCGTCCACTGTCATCAACCTCTTCATACATGCCCTATATATATGAGATCCATATGTGGATATGAAATCACGTGTGGATGTGAGATTGATGTGTGGAAGTGAGACGTGAGGACACATGTGTAAAAGTCAGAGCACTTGTGTGGATGCGAGACATACTATCTATCTCTTTCACACACTCACCAGACCAGCAGTAGTGAGCAGGACAGCAATACACTTTGAGAGTGAGAAGCGGTCGGTGGGCACTTGCGCGAACAGCGCGCCTAAGGACAGAGTGAACGCGCCGGTCGTCGACGTGTAGAGGGTTGCTGAACAAGTTGACGAGTGTAGGAGACTGAGACGATATAGGTAGTTTGATATGAACCACTGGAAAAAATATTTAATTAAGTTTAGCATTCGTACCTCTTTAGTATGGTTAAATATTTACTTAAATTTATATTTCCATTTCTTCGCTCTGGTGTCGAGGCAAAAGCACGGCGTTTAGTTCTGCCACTGAACACGCAATGCCTCCAGAATTCTTTAGAAAGTGGGGTACGAAGTGTCTTAACACTAGGTCACTCACACTCCCTATGCTGTGTGCGGGATACAGCGTGAAGCTGATTATCTCTTTAGTATTCGTATGAAATATTCGTACTGAGGCGATATAAATTGGTTGGATAATACGCATAAGTTGAAATAAATTTGTTTTTAAATTTTTGTCTGTCTGTTTGCACATGCATATCTTATGAACTTCTGGGCCAATGTGAACGAATTTTTTTTATTGTATAGTTATTAGATCTGGGTAGGATCTAGGCTCTATTTAACTTTAAAGACTTCCACATCTGATGTTGAGCCGTAATGGTTTTAACAAAAATTGTTGAAGATGATGATCATTTTCTATTGACATATAAAAATTTAAGACCTGAAACATATGACAGACCTGGACAATAGTAATGAAGAACTATAATAGCCCAGCTGCATAACAAGAATCAATAAAATGCGGCCTAGCAAAAGATGTTTAGTATTGTGGGTAATTTTAATCCATATATCTATAAATATAAATAGAATTGAAGTGCCAGTCTGCAATTTGAAAATAACCGTGTTTTTTTAAATGCGTATTTAGTATCGTGTAAACGTAACCTAAAAAGAACCTATTTTTATGAGACTTTCACTGTCCGATAGAGGAGGTTGTGGGACATAGAGGCTACATTTTATTCTGGAATTTCCGCGAGTGCACCGTGCACGCGTGGCTAGAAGATAGATATCAAATAACTACTCTATTAAATACTACAACATTGGCGAGAAAAATGAAATAAAATCCGAAAAGATTTAATACACCATTTAGTATAACAGTATAGTCTATAGATAACCATGCTGAAATAAGCAGCCAATTTTCCTAAATACTTTGAAATAATTTTAAACAAAAATGAAATAGGCGAAACGCAATAAAAACACACCGCATACTCGTATAAGGAAGGAAAGCAATAAAATACAATTCATATAAATATACTTATTAGATTACTAAGACATATTATAAGTCATATATAATAAATATTATTCTTTAACTTCTTATATAGTTACAAAACATTAAAACAAACAATTTAAATTCACTTACTGGTACACAAAAGACAAGAGCCAACTTCAAATGCCGTCTCGTGGCGGCGGCTGCGGCCCTCCTTTGGGCGTATTCCGTCGCCCTTATCGAAGCCGACCACGAAAGCCTCGCGAGAAGAGCCTCGCCCGCCATTGCCGCTGACATCACACGCACCTGATTTATGTAATTATTTTTATATCAAATCAATTATGTATGTAGATAGGATTATATTGAATATATTTTTCAAATTATGAGAAAAAACTTAAAAAAATGAGGCATAAAGAAACTAGTGATATGCCACAAAGTCTAAAATTTACACAAAATAAATGTACTACAATATTAATATTGCATTTTGTTATTTTGAATTGGAAAAATAATTAAATATAAAAATAAACACAACAACAGTGTCTTCGAAAAAGGCGAAGAAATCTAAATATTTATTTAAGGCGAAGAAATCTTGATATTTTAATTTCTTCGCTCTGGTAAAGCCCAGGGTTGCGTTTCACAACCAACGCAAGAACTCTAAGTTTATGCTGAAAGTGGGGAATGGAATGCAACATTACTTTCCTTTTGCCTGCTCTGCTGTAAGCAGCATAAAGCTAAAAAAGTATGATGATGAAGAAAAAAAAATGCCATATATAAAAAAAAATACTTTAAAAAAGTGACTCTAAAATATATTTTAGGGCTATCATAAAGGTAGTTATATTATTTATTCTTGATTTTGAAGTTGAAATTAAAAATTGGAACTCATTCAATGCATCTAGAATATGATTAATAATAATAATATAATAAAAACATACTATGCATTGTCATATTCATTAAGAAATCACCAATTAAATAGATTAACAAAATTTAATTAATAAAAAATGCTTGAAACATGACCAACATTTATATTCATGTCAAAATTTGTCGAAATAACCAAATAAAAAATTAATTGGCCTCAGTTGTTATAACTAATTTATTCTTATCAACTGTTGCTGGGTGAAGTTTATGCTAACACTTTTAATTGCCTTTGAACAAATAAAAATTTTAAAACAAATAATGCACTACTTATATTTATACTACAATAAGAATGTAAATTATATAAGCACGTCAATTATATAACTTTATAATCTTCGCATTGCATCCCATATATAACAAGGCGCAGAAAGAACTTACTTTTCATGATATTGTTTGATAATTGGCGAAACATAATTCAAATTGGACAAATACTAATACTGTTTTTTTCACAAAAATTTAGTTTTCTTAAATTTTGTTAATGAAACACGCACACAAGCAGTCAAGTACATTTGTCAAAAAATGGCTTACCTCTGCCACTTTATTAAAGCGAACAGCTCTAGGTGTTGCATCATCACTGTCTGTAGTCTCACCTGCCCTTACAGGTATAAAAGTTGAGTCTCCCTAAAATAAGATATTAATTGATATAACAGACCTAACTCTTCTCTCATTGTGCTGTGACAACCTTAATACAAGAAACAGCAAGATTTATCTTATTGGGGTCATGTGGTGCAGCAATCCAGCTTCTATTGTGCTTTATTTAATCTGGGGTGTCATTTATTTTCATTTTGAAATCCAGCAATATGTTCCTGAAATGTGGTGATGAGTTCTACCACTCAACAGATAATTTTTGCAAATGATCAGAAAGTGAGCAATGAACACTTTTAAAAGTAGATTCTCTTTATCCTATTTTATTCAGGTTAAAAATAATAGTGAAGTGAAGTTAAAAATATATATTGTATAGTTGAATAGGAAAGTTGTCCATACCAAACTGTTATTAGCTTCTGTGTAGAAATTCTCATCATCTGTTTCTGTAGTTGCTTCTAACAGTTGCTGCAATAAAAGAGAATATGTTATAGTTATGTACCATTTATAATATAATTATTAGAATTGAACATGACTAAAAAGTATTACTTATTTACATAATAATTTATTTTGGACTAAGGAACAAAATTATCAAAATGTCTTACTGTGTAATCAGCTGGCTGGCAGGGATCTCTTGTTGGTGGAGTGAAACATAATACTAATAAATATATGAATAATAAGGAACTCCTCACATAAGTCACTAGAAAAGGTTTTTCCAGTTTTTTTTCTTTGTATATATACTGAAAATAATATTTTTTATTTAATATAAGATTTTTTGTAATGTGTACATTTCCAAAAAAGATTTTAAAAATTGGAGGTACCATAGTCAGCTCAGATGAAACCACCCATAGCAGACTAACGAGAAACAGTATAAACAGTCCAAAGGCAAATTTTCTTTTACTAAAAGTTTGTACATCATCCTTATTATTTTTGTTGTTTGGTGTTACACGAAAATAATTATGGCATAAAGTCAACATGAATGCTAAGTAAAATCTATTATTTAGTTAAACTTATAACCAGTTTATGGCTTATTTGAGTCCATTAAGAATAATCTAAGATTGTTTATCATGTAATGGATACGATAGTTTTCATTATTCATCTATATGTCTGCTGTATTCACTATATATATAAAACACTAAGGTTTCCTAAATATTTATAAGTATATTTTTTATTTAGACTTAATTTATAAATGTATATATAATTATCAAATATTCACTTTAATCTTAAGTTTTAGTAATGTGTTTTATTTTATGGGATTCTCGAGTTAAAAATCACCGAATAAAAATCCAATAGCCTTGACACTGTCAATATTTTATAATTTAAATGTCAATTGTTGACACTTGACACGAACGTCACAAGCAAGATTTGTTTATGTCACAGATTAGAAAATTAAGTAATGAAATAGATAAAGGTTAGACTACATTATAGCTTAGAAGACATACGTTACGGTACGATACGATATATTTAGATATAAGGGTGTATTATTAAAAATATTTCCATGTAAGTTTTTTTTAAATAAAGCAATTAACTTATGAGAACATTACTCACTAATCTAGATTACATAAAATTATTACTAAACATTTTATCGATACGATAAAAATTAGTTGCTTAAATGAAACCGCTGTAAAGTTTATTAACGGTATAATTTGTTATAAATATTTACAAAGCTAACTTAAAAAGAAATAAACAGTTCTACCGTGAAATGTTTTCTGCGATTGTTTAATTTTTATTTACCAACTGTCATTTGCTAAATTATATGCACGTTATATGACTAGTATTGTGTATTCTATTCTAGTGATTGTAAATAAGCAATTTAAATAAAAACGACAATTTTTACCAAAATTCTACAATAACATTCATAAATTATGGATGTAGTAAAGTATGTTGGAAAATATCTTAATACACCAGTTGGCACTTTGTGCTACAATACCGATAAGGTGTGGTATATTTTCAAATCACATTTAACACTTAAGAAAAAACAATGATAATCTTCAAAAAATATGTATTAAGATATACAATTGTTTTAGGTACTGACCACCGTTTTAGATAAAGAAAATGTGGAGGGACTCGCTACTATTGTTCTTCGATTAGTAGAGAAAAGTGGTATTGTTATGTCTAAAGACCAAATTCTGCTAAGCTATCAATGGTTAGAGCATATAACTATGTACGGCAACCAAGCTCAGTCAAATCCAGCTTTTGCTAAGAATTTCTTACAGGTAAATTAATCTATAATCATAATTTTTAAAAACTATGTACATAATAACATAAGTTTAAAACATTTTTTATATTAAAGATCATCGAAGGAATGTAATAAAATCAGTTCTTGAAATCATTTCAGGGGCTTGATAGAGCTTTAGAGAGAAATACCTACTTAACTGGTAATTATTTAACTGTAACTGACATAGCTGCTTACCATACAGTTTATCCATTAATCGTGAGTATTATTCTTTTTATTATAACAAAATTATTTCAATAGAAATTGTTAAACTTAGGCCTTGTTATATTTTTAGGAACGACTTACAGTCTCGGAGCAAGAATCTCTAATAAATGTATGTAGATGGTTTAAACATATTCAAGCACAACCTGGAGCTAGCGGTAATCGTAAACCATTACCATTGAATACTTTGACTTTGTTTTTATTAGCTCCGGCTGTACATTAAACTACCATAAGACTGTTACATATTATTTGACATGTAATACATATTTAATTTTTATACTGCTGTATAAAATTTTCAATTATATTTTAAAATTATAATTGACATTTTTGAGTTTATTTTCATTATCCATAAAAATTTTATGTTATCTTGACTGGTGATGTTTTATGTGCATTTCTAGAAACATGATCAAAAAATTGTTAAGCATAATATATTTGGCATTTACTCTTTTTATATGTGTAAGTATACAGATCTTGACTTAGTATTTATTAATCATTGATTATAATTATAATATCATTACTCAAAATACATATATGTTGGTTGTTAATTAATTAAATTTTTAGAACTCCAAGTCAATGGAATTATGGAAAAAAGAACCGTTGCCTCCACAATTACTTCCACATGATTTGAAGAATGCTCCATTAGACAAACCATTTATTTACTTTCCTCAACCATTTTCATACCCTAAATACCCAGTTATTGTATATATGTGATTTTATTGATTTTGACACTAAATTTCTATTTCTAATAGTGAACCAGAAATGTAAGTTCCACATAATGTAAACTATAAAACATTAATGTCTCCAATAAATAGAGGCATGTCAAGCTTGGTATTATAAATTTCAAATTTGATATATTTGCAATTTACTACAATGATGGCCCCATTGTCGAAGAAAAGCGCGGCGTTTAGTTCCGCTACTCAGCAGACAATGCTTCCAGAAATCGCCAGAAAATTGGGAATGTCGTGTTTTAACATTAAGTACATTCTGCCTACCATTAAGTTAAAAAACCCATTTTATCTAAGTAAATTCTGTGTTATATAAAAAAAATATTTTATTTGAAATAAGTGTAAATATAGAAATTTTGAAATGTATTTTTATAGATTTATTATTTGCATTTTATTTGTATCGAAATGCAACATAAATCTTT
>DWQW01006436.1:0-16307 GCA_018249695.1 Heliconius erato demophoon | reverse complement strand
ACTAAGTTCTGTAATATCGCGATAATCCCTCAAAGGGCTCTTCGGAAACGCTAAGTCGCAAAGTAAACAAACATTTTAAGACTTAAAAAGACGGTACTTAGAGCGGAAACGTGAACTCGAGTGGGGCTCTCCCTTTGACATGATATACTTAGAGAATACGGCAGTAAATTTGAAAAAATATAAAATTCAGTTTTTGTGTTAAAAATATATTGAGATGTACGTTTAGTCTTGTATGGAGTAAATGATTAAATATTAAATGATTTTCATTGTGTTGATCTGTTTGTTAAATTTTGGCGCTCAATATGAAATGTCTCGAAAATTGACCGGAAAGTGGAGAACACAAAGCCTGTCATGGCGCAGTGGCGCAAATGTGTGGTCTCCATAGACCCTGCTCACCCTAATAGCAATATATCAAAAAAAGTTTGATTCAAATCCGTCGAGTAGTTCCCACTTTGAATAATCCCCAACCCACAACCATCACGATCAATTACACATCTCTCTACTTAATATAAAAAAAATATTACTATTTTCTATCTGCGACTCGCTTTAACCACGTGGAATCCACATTTTAAGGCGTAAACTTTAAAAATTTCACTTAATTAATTTTTTTCACTATTTAAAGAATTTATGAAAAATCTTTTCTTAGAACTGACTTACACGAAACAAATAAAGTATACGAAAAAAATTCAACTTTTCACTTTGCGTAGTTTCAGCTGTGCATAATAACCTGTTAGTTAACCAGCACAAAATTGTTTTTATATACAGATATTTAGTTCAGATATCAATATAGAATGTATGTATATACAAAACATTTAGCCGTAAGTGGCGCAAGTTGTCAGTAAAGTAAGATTAATTGGCACGCCATCAATAACGTCGTCATTTCACTAAGCGGCCACTGGCCCATGTGATGCCGATCTCCTCTACGCCTCTAATGATTTAATAATTATACCAAAATACTGTTCGTATGTATTTGTGCTGATCTAGATTGTTATATGATATTTGTATGTTTTGTTATATAGAGTTGTTAAAAGAGGCCAGTCGTGGCGCAAAGGCACAATGTGTGACTGTAAAATCACGTGGTTGTGGGATCGATCGATCTCCATTTGAAAAAATTATATTTTTATTTCTTCGCTCTGGAGTCGAGGCAAAGCGCGGCGTTGGGTTCCGCTATTTAACGCGTAGCGTAGTGTATAGCTGATTTGATTTTGTTGTTAAAAAAATATTGAAATTATAGTAAATTTGTTAAATACCAGGATTCTATATCTATTTGTAATATTAATATTTACATGGGCAAGCTTATGGAATGCAAAATCAATGGACTTTATATGAATAATAGCTTATTTTGATAGTGCTACTGTTTTAAACACAGCGAGATTTCAACTATTTTCGTTTATTACATGTTGCCAGCATCTCTATAGGGAGATTTATACATTAGATAATACCTTTTTTAAAATTTATTTCAAATCTAGTATTTTGTTAGAATCATTATTATTTATTAAATTGTATAGAGTCGTAGCGTAGAAACGTGGCTGTGATTCCAATTCGTGAGAAACAACCATTTTCATTTCTTTGATGGTAAGAAGACAAAATACGGAGTTGAGTTCCGCCGCTCATCGCTTGTCTCGTGGACGGTAAGTAGGGATACCCTGCTATGTGGTCAAAAACGTGAAGCTGTTTATTTTTAAATAATATTATTTCCCTGGTACGGTACGACAAAATATTATCAAATTAAAATACAACAACAACAACATTATAAATAAACTAAAACAAAGAGCAGAGTGAATAAAATTTCTAATCCTCTAATCATTCTACAAACTGTTCATACATCATATTATGATATAGGTACAATAGGGGAATTACTGTCATAGACTGATAGCGCCGCATCACACGCGTCACCGGCCGCTTAGAAATGACGCGGTTATCGATAATACCAATTAATCTTATTCAAACATTGGCTAGTGTAATTTAATATAGTAATGTTCTTTTTATAAATCAATATATCTATATATATAAAAGGACTTGTGCTGACTGACTGAGGTAAGACGCACGCAGAGCCGTAACCGCTGATGGTAGAAACGTGAAATTTGGGCAGATGTGTATTTTCATATTCTGGACATCCACTAAGAAGGGAATTTGAAAAATTTTAACCCTAAAGGGATGAAATACGGGTTGAAAGTTTGTATGGAAAAAAAAATTAATCTGTACCGATTTTTATAAAATTTGAAATTCAGACTCTGAAAAATATTTCATTGAACACGTGTTTCATGGTTTTTAAGGATTCACCCCCTAAGGGTTCAAATAAGGGGTTGAAAGTTTATATAGAAAAATCTTTAAATTGCCACCGATTTTTATAAAAATTTAAATGCAGACTGTTAAAAATATTTTAATGAACATGTGTTTCGTGGTTTTTTTAGAATTCACTCCTAATAAGCGGGCGAAGCCGCGCGCGCCCTCTAGTACAATATAAAAATGTACATGGAAAATATAATATGAGAAAAACTATTGTTAGTAAACTCGTGTAAAAGAGGGTAGATGAAGGTGAAAAAGATTATAAAAGCAATGAATTGTGTCAATCGGTGTTTTAGAATCGCTCAAGGAATTCTGCAAACGCCTAGCCAAGCGCTACTACGATCGTGCAGATTCCCACTCCAACCCACTCATTGTCGAAGCGTGTAAGTACGCTCCTCACCCACACCCGCTTCTTCGACGCCCTCGTGGCGTCCTTCTGGATCCCGACGATCCAATTACTGTCGCAAACGCCCAATATATAGGCAGGATACCCTCCTCAGTCTCACGTTACACTCTCCGCCACCGCAAGAAGCGGCGAGGCCAGTCCTATCTCACGGCACGCCGACGAGGCCCAATGGTCGAAATCTCCCCTGATTAGCGTACGCAGGGCATTCCCCTGCGATCGCCAACACTTCAAGAGCGTCCATCAAAATTCGTACTTCTTCTTCAGGGGTGAGCTACTCTCGCCCATTGATGCTGTCAAGATTAGTCCAGGTCAACAGTACTAAAGCCAATTCGAAAAAAAAAGAAGAAAATGTCAATCGGAGGTAGTTGCTTGTAGGCAACGGCCCTTATTGGATGGTAACACTTGTGAAGTATTATTAGGTGATACATATGACTTTTACGTAAAATCTCTTTCTAAATAATTTAGAAACATATAAACAAACGTATCGTTTAATCATGTTCTTAAAAAATATTAACCGCTTCGGATATCTAACATCACCCATCGCGCAAACTTTGGCATTCTCAAAATTAAAAGCACCAGAGCGAAGAAATGACGATATAAATTTAAATAAAGATTTAATTTCCCCTAGTAAAGATCGAACCCACGATCAGCCGTGTTTACAACCACACCTAGTGTCCCAGTGCCACGACTGACCTCAAAAAACTACAATATTTTGAATCATATCACTTTCATTCCAAATTTTATGTAAGCCACGTATCGTCACTTAAAAATATTAACGTATTACTTAAAATTAAACAAAAAATACATACATTTAAAATTCAATTTCAATGAAATCCCTTTTAAGCAGATGGCAAGCCGTCACCTACCCCCCTCCCGGTAGGTACCGGCGGTACTCAAAAAAATTAATAGCGCGTTCGTGCATAGTTTTCCCCATACAAAATACTCACTCGTATGGAAACACATAACAGATATTAATCACAAATGTTTGGAGGCTGCTTTTTGTTGCATAAAAACAATTTTTTTTCCATACCCGGTCGCGTATTAAAAATTAACGCAAGACTGATTGATTTTCGCCCTTTTGTCTTTTATTTTTGTTCTCGCTGCAAAGATACGCGGTTTTCGCTACAACACTTTATTTGTGGTGATTATATTCTTTTACTTTACTTGGATTGATGTAAAGGGTAGTAGATGTATATTGAAAATCGTTTTTTGTTTGAATGTGTGTATTTAAAAAAAAACAATTTCTATTCTCTCTGTTTTACTTAGTTAATGTATTAGTGAGTGGTAACACAGGCACGGGGAGACCTCTGTCATAGTATAGTTATAGTTATAAAATGTCTGTATTTTAGAAAAAATACTTTAAGATTAGTATTTTACAGTCTAACGCCCAATATTAATAACCTATATCTATCCAATCTCTAGATTGGATAGATATATGGAACAATCGAAGATTGACGTTGGAGATAGGTTATTAATATTGGGCGTTAATCTATAAATACCTATATATATGTACCTTTTGAAATCAATCCAATTATATTTGCCAATTGAGTTGTACTTTATTATCTGTTGTAATTTCTATTTTTACTTTTTTGTTTTGCTAAATGTCGCTTAAGTTCTAAATGAGTTCTAAGAAACCCTTTACAATAATTTACAGTTGATGATATAAAAAAAAATAAAAGACGTAAGAAGTTAAGGCCGTCGAGGCTCGTCTGGCTGTTAACACAACGGTGGTAAGTTCGATTTCCACTGGGGGAAATTAATTATTTAATATTTTTATTTCCGTGTTCTGGTAATAAGATACGCTGTGGCGTTGAGTTCCACCGCTAGACACGCAATATCTCAGAAAATTTGACGGAAAAAAGGAAAGAGTGTCTTCATTCTCGTATATACTACATGCGTGATGTAGTGTAATGCTGAGAAAAAAAAACAGATTAAATATCTCCAGTGTTATACAATATTAAAATTAAAAACATTTTTCTATATTTTTACGTATCAAAATTTTAACATCCATTTCTTGATTTTCCTATCCCAAATGTATTAATGAATCTTAAAAATATATTACAAAAAAAAATCACACTACAATAATTGCGATAAAAGTAATACAAAAAAATAGCTTTTCTTTTATCTTCACGCTGTATCCCTCAAACTGCAGGAGAGGCACAGGGACTCTAGTGTTAAGACACTCCGTTTCACACTGCCGCCGAATTCTGAAGACATTGTGTATTGCATGGCGGAACTCAACGAAGCGCTTTGCTTCGACACGTAGAGCGAAGAAATTTAAATATAAATTTACATAAATATTTAATTTCCTCGAGTGGAGATCGAATCCACAAGCAGTCGAGTTTACAGTCACACACTCGTTCCCCTGCGCCACGACCGTTTTATCTCCAACTAGTTTATACGTAAAAATTACACTTAAAAATGTAAAACAATATAACTATCAGATTTTTATATGAAATTCTCTTTTTCAACAAGTCCATTAGAACGCTTTAAGCATTATTACCGTCGTACTCTACGTTTTATGCTTTTAAATATGAAATATCAGTCTAGTTATTGTATACCAACTGTTTCTTGAAGAAATATGACAATTTTAAGAAAAGAAATAAATAAGTAGGTACACCATTTATATTTAGGCCAGCTGTAGTGCAGAGTCACAAACTGTGACTATAAATATGACTGGTTGTGGGTTCGATCCCTACTCGAGGTAATAAAATATTTTTCTTTTCCAAAAAGTATTTTTCTACTTAAAAATATTAAATAAACAGCAGTCTCTCTTGCCAAATGATAATTCTTAATAATTATATTTGCATAGCGGAAATTTGTAAAAAGTCCCTACATAGATGCTAACAACATAAATAAGTTGTAACAAGTATAAGAATACTTGTTACTTACGACGTAGCTTGATGAGAACGTATGGCTTAGCGGTCAGAGTGCTTGGACCGTCTTCAAGAGGCTCGAGTCAAATCCTGCTACGTTCAAATTTTTATACGTTAAGTGTGGAATAACACTTTAAAATTGTTAAAAATATTTAATTTATTAAAGAACTATCATTAGCACTATTCATATTAAAGAACTAGCTTTTAGTGACGACCTTGGCTCTGGGATTTAATGGAAATAAGTATGTGGTAAAATAAAAGTATAATAGAGCTCTTATGTAAAAGAGATGAGTCGTGGCACAGGAGCACAAGCGTGTGACTGTAAGCGCTACTGGTTGTGGGTTTGATCCCCACTCGAGAAAGTTAAATACATGATAATTTAATTTCTTCGCTCTGGTATTGAATCAATGCATGGTGTAGAGTTCCGCCGCTCGAGACGTAATATCTACAGAATTAGGCGGAAAGAGCGTAGCGTCTTAGGTCTTCTACTAGGCTCCTTACCCTGCAATATGCGGGATAAAAGGTTAAGCTGAACTGAACTGAATTGTTGATATAATATGTTTTAAGTGCTGTAAGTATACAGTAAATTACATTGAAACGATTAAGGTGATGGTAATATAACTTTCCTTAAAGATTTCAACACAAAAATATTTTAAACATTAAATTTGTGTAAAGTGGGCAACGGAAGTGTCCTAATGGAAACGGAGTGTAACACAAGCCTGCCTCTGCCTACCCAGTTATGTAACGGGATATAGCGTGAAAATTTAAAATTTAGAGTCTACTTGAGGCCAGTCGTGGCCAGCGTGCCGCTGTCACGAGGTGTGACTCTAAAACCGACTTGTTGTGGATTCGATCCCCACTCGAGGAGATGAAATATTTACTTCAATTTATATTTCCATTTCTTCGCTCTGGTGTCGAGGTTAAGCGCGGCGTTGAGTTCTGCCACTCAACATGCAATGTCTTCAGAATTCGGCAGAAAGTGGGGAACGGAGTGGCTTAACACTAGGTTCCCGCTGCCTACCCTGCTGAGTGCGGGATACATCGTGAAGCTGATTTATTTGGAATATACTTAGACGACCATGTATCTTAATATATGTTGATTTTAACTTTTTTTGATATAATTTGAAAACGTATACTATTTTGATTTCTAATAATATTTTTTTTTCATCTTAGAGTCACGAAGAAAAAGGCTGTAACATAAAAAGTTGGCCATATTTCTTATCACAGGGCGTCCGTGTAATAAAACTAGATATAAACATATAAGCATAAAACTAAACTTACGCACGAGTTTGGGGCCATTTTTACGATGCACTTACACTGAACTGAATTTACGATTTATTAGCCTTGTAGTGTTAAGATTGATGTTTCTATATAGTGATTTGCTTTGACTTTGCTTGACTTTTTGATTTTGCTTGACTTTTTGATTTTGCTTGACTTTTTGACTTTGCTTGACTTTTTGACTTCGCTTGACTTTTTGACTTTTTGTTATTGAATCGTAAATAATTATACTTTTTTCAGCTTTACGTTGTACTCGTTTTCCTCATATAGCAAGGTAAGCAAAAGAAACTTAGTCCTAAGACACTTCATTCTCTACTTTCCACCGAAGTTCGGAGGCATCGCGCTTGTTTTGTTGACCAAAGCGATGAAATGAAAATAATTAATTCCTCCAAGCGGGAATCGAATCTAAAATTATTGCGCCACGATGACCTCTACATAATAAATATTGGAACAGAATATTGAAACACGCAGGTTCCATCTGCCTACCCTGCTATATGCGGGATAGAGCGTGAAGCAAAGCAAAAAAGAACACGTTACGAATTAAGTTCTACAGTGGAAAGTTAAATTCGTGTACTTTACACAAACGCGATTTAACTTCTCTAATTAGCGCATTGCAAACGTAGAGTTCAAACTTTTACACTCATAACCAAATGATTGAAAAATTCTTTATACGATATTCTATGTATGTCTAAAGCCACCCTAGCGCAGTGACACAACTTCTGATTGTAAATGCGACAATTGTGGGGTTCGATTTACTCTCGGGGGTATTTTTTTTCATTTCCTCTCTCTAGTGATAAGACATAGCGCGTTGTTGAGTTCTGTCACTCAACACGCAATATCTGCCAACTGAGGGGAAAAGATGGACCGAAGAGTCTTAACAGTTGGTTCCTTCTGTTTGTTCTTTACATATTATTTTGTATAGAGATTACATGTACAATAATTTACGAACGTTGAGTTCCATGACTTTGTCTCAAGTTTTCTTACCACCTCTTTCTTACCATTGGATTCTGAGGCAATCTGTTTTAATCCCATTCTTAACAAATTATTCGGCGGCAAGTGGGAAACGGAAGTGTCTTAATATGGAACGGAGTATCTTAACACTAGGTGCTCAGGCTCCCTCTGCCTACTTTGCTATTCGCGAGATACAGTGTGATGCGTATATAAAACTACAGAAATATATATGATATGAATTGATATCTTTTTGCTTTAGATAAGAAAAAATAAAAAAAATTGTTAACTTCGTAAAAGTAAAAGTAAAAGTTACATTTTATTAGTAATATATAGAACAAGAATAATAACTTTCATTTACCGTTTTCATCTAAGAAAGGACACGTTAATTAACTCTGTTATAATATATCAAAGGAAGCCCTAGCGTCCCATTCATATTTCACATAATGGAGACTACAATAATAATAATCATAGAGGCCAGTGTAGTTCGTGATTATTATTTTAGTTAATACGATGGAATAAAGCTATGTTATGTGACTATGTGACTGCAAAGGTTATGGATTTGGGTTCGATTTATGCTCGAGGGAATTAATTATTTTTATTTCTCCACCTTTAGAAACAGAGATCAGATAGTGAGGGCTGTAACTCAAATTTGTGTTGGAAGCTGAAGGAATTGATTGCTGAATTCACATGTTTTCTTTTCTTTTTTATCGAGAAGACAAGGCAAACGAGCGTTCGGGTCACCTGATCGTAAGTGACCGCCGTCCACGACCCCAGAGGAACACCAGAGGAGCTACAGGTGCGTTGCCGGCGTTTAAGATGGAGGATAAGCTAACGCCCAATATTAATAATGTATCTCCTATCTCGGATTAACGTTAATCTTCGATTGTTCCACATATCTATCCAATCTCTAACCTGCATGACAATAAACAAACAAACAAACAGAACTAAGCGTTAAGACATTGTGATCTTCGCGTACTGTGTTTCAATATGACAGGAAAATGTAAATAATACAATCCTCCGAACGGGAATCGAACTCACAAATAACGCATTCACAATGAGACGCAGTTCCACTGCTCCTATATATATCAATTTAAAATATTATTTTGGCTTCATGCGGTAATCCGTATATTGCAGAGTTGGCAAAAGGAACCTGGGATTCTAATGTTAACACACTACGTCCCATTAAGATATTTCCGTTTCCCACTTTCCGCCGAATTCCCGAGCACCAGATCACCAGAATAAAGAAATGAAAATATTAAATATTTTGCTTCCCCGAGTGGCAATCGAACCCGCAACGGGAACGTTTACAGTCCCATTATTGTACCCCTGTGCCGTAAAAGTTTTATTATTTGAATTAAAACTTCAATAGTTATTGGCATAACAAATGAGCTACGAGGGTGTCGAAATTCCATCAAACATAGATTTGTGTGAATGCATAAAAAATATGTTGATACATTTTTAACTATCAGTTAGTTCAGATTACATTTCGTGATGTGTTATAAATAATTCAAGTTTAATCCATTATTCTAAATTTTAATGACGAGTACAGTGCCGTCGTGGTACAGTGGCACTGCGTCGGACTGTAAACGGGTCGGCTGTGGGTTCGATTCCACTAGAGGGAAATTAGTTATTTTCATTTTCTTGTTCTGATAACAAGACAAAGCGTGGTGTAGAGCTCTATCGCCTAACGCACTTTGTCTTGAAAATTGGGCTTTATGTGGGCATCGGAACTAAAAACCTAAAAAACGAAACTAAAAAACCACGAATTTATTAAATTTTCCGTTGAAAAGTAAAGAATTTATTGATTTGATTATTTACAAAAGTTTGATTGCGATTGTACGTAATAAATGGTTGAGGTACATAAGATAAAAAATAAAAAAATATCTAAATCGTCTATTACAGAGGCCAGTCAAGTGTTTGATTATAAACGCGATTGCTTTTTGGTTTGACTCTCAATCCAGGAAATGAAATATTTATTTTTGTTTATATTTTACTTTCTTCGCTCTAGTGCCATTCATTTCATTTTGGAATTCGGCGGAAAATGAAGAATGGAGTGTCTTAACACTAGGTTCTACTAGGTCTATGATACTAAAATAACTGAGTTTTAGTTATATATTTACAATTTTATCTATACAATACCGAAATACAAACAAACAATTCGTTTTTTTAGTGTCTTTGTTTTTCTGTTTACTGTTGTTTGTTGTCAAACATAGGAAACAACTATGCCAATTATTATGGAATTTTCATTGAAAGGTAAAGGAAATTTTTGAGCAAAAAAAAATGTTTTATCTCAGAATTTCCGCGGGACCGTTTTAACTTTTTTTAAATTCCATAATTTTGTGAGCAAAATCAAATAAGATCCCAAATATTTAAATTACAATTTATCAAGTATAACAATTTTTATTACCATTCTAAGAAATTCTAAAAAAGCCAAACAAGTTTCCCTAAATACACTTAAACAACTTTAATAATAATAGTTCAAGCGGGCGAAGCCGCGCGGTTGCCGCTAGTACAGGCTATTTTTGTTAACAGTAACAAAACACAATGCTTATATATGATGTTTTATAAACAGTAAGAAGATATCAAATATCACAATAACAAAAAATATGTATCATAAAAAGATACCTAAAGAGAAACATATTTTCATAGAAATATATTTCAATTAATGTAACGAAATCGATTTACCGGGCAAATTATGTTTTCGGCTTTACTGAGGGAGCCAAAGCTATTTATTTATAATTGGTACTATATGAAGTTAATTTAAACTGGTTTTATATTTTTAAGTGTCATTCCACACCAAGAATAGAAAAATATTTTAGAAAAATATTTAAAAATGTTAACACAGCTGAACTCAAACCCGCGCCTCTTGGAAACAGTCCTGGCGCTCTGACCAGTGAGCCGTACGTTCGTAACAACTGACAACTTAGTAGGCCGAGTGCTTGAACGGAATCTAATAGGCGCAGGTTCGAGTCCTGCTACGTTTAAATTTTATGCGTTTTTTTGTTTTTGTCTAACAGAGGGGAATAAGGAGGAACTAAATAAAAATAAAAAAAAATATGTATAATAAGATTATTAAATTAATTTCTAAAATTTACTTGACATTCTGAATTTTAAAATCACTTAGATATATCATTATTATTATTTAAAGAATCGCAAAGTATAACAAACAGCACAAACAGACGAATGAACAAAATTGAATACTGTTTCTATTATTTTGAGTGGGAAATTCTAAAACACCATACATTTTTGATGACGCTTTTAGGACCGAAACACTTAAAGTGTGATGTGAGCGTAGTTAGTTACATTTGCAAACTTTTTGGCACATATGCTTTCTACTTTACTAATTAGATGAGTTTAACCCATATAGCGCGAGGATCTGCTGAATTTTGAATTATTTACACTAGCTCGTTATCTTTGGTTTAGTTGCTTTAATTAGTAGGTCAGAGGTCGTAGGTTCAAGTTTTGTTCGGATCAAAGTTCAAAATGCAGGTTTGGATGTTTTTCTTTTTTTTCATGCTGTATCCCGCACATAGTGAAGTAGGCTGAGGGAAACTGGGAACTTAGTGTTGAGACACTCCATTATTTCCAATATTTAAATATTTCACTTTCCCTCACTTACCGCCGTTTCGTTAATTTCTCACTCAGGGAATGATTTTTTTTTATTTCTTCCCTCTGGTAATAAACTAAAAAGCGTCAGGTTTGTTTCCGGAACTTAATAATTAAGACGTAATATTTTGAAAATTGGGTGAAAAGCGGGGGACGGATCGTCTTAATATTAGGTTTCATTTATCTAATCATATTGCAGAGTTAAATAAAGCAAAAACATACACTTACAACAAAAGTAGAGCTCATCAAAAATAATTTAAAAATAACAGCGTTAAAAAATTTAAATGTTGGAAAATATTATCACAGTAACTTGATTAAACTGATTGATTTCGCGCTGGAAGGGAGATTATCTCAAAATTGTTAAATGAACAACATGGAAAATATTTTTTATATTCATGCAGTATTTAGTATATAGACTGAAAGCACGCAGTGTTAAGACACTCCGTTTCCCGTGCGTCGTCCACTTTTCGAGACAATATATGTTGAGTGGTGGGACTTAACGCCGCCCTTTGTTTTGTTACCCGAGCTCAGGAACTGGAAATATTTCAATCCTTCGAGTAGGAATGCAACCTATAACCATAGCGTTTGCTGTCAGACGATGTATCGCTGAGCCATGACAGCTACATGTTAAATATTTTTAGCAAGAAATCTCCAACTGGTTTAATCAGAATAATACATAATGAATCGTTATTTCGATCTGAATTTTTATAGGTTTTTTTCAGTTCTTTCTATTTTGAATTTCTCTTCAGGGCATTGTTATCATAATTTGTTTAATTGCGATAGTTCTCTGTTTGTATTTTATTCCAAGGTACAGTTAAAGTCGTCATACAAATTTTAATTTTTACTTATAAGATTAAAAAAATTAAAATTAAATCAGCTTCACGTTGTATCCCGCACACAGCAGGGTAGGCAGAGGGAACCTAGTATTAAGACACTCCGTTCCCCGCTTTCTGCCGAATTCTCGAGGCATTGCGTGTTGAGTGGCAGAACTCAACGCCGCGCTTAATCTCGACACCAGAGCGAAGAAATGTAAATATAAATTTAAGTAATTAATTCATCTCTTCGAGTGGAGATCGAACCCACAACCTGTCGGTTTTACAGTCACACCTTGTGCCGCTGCGCCACGACTGACTACTGACTTATAAGATGTTATGTCGTGTTGGTTTCTTCGACTTATTTATTATTCACTGTTTTTAATAAGGATGTAATTTGGAGAATGCAGCTATTTGATCAGAATCAGTACTGTGATATGAATAACTAATTTATCTAAATGAATAATTATGTCTATGAAGTACGGCGTAAAGTTCCGCGACTCAAATAGCAATAACGTATGACAACAACACGTAACACATATCTGGAATAAGATTACCCTGATATATGCGGGATAAAGCGTGATGTTTGTCTATTTGCGTAAAATAAAAAAAAATAAACATGAGTTTAAAAAATATGTGCATCTAGAGACCCATCTCAGCTTCGTTCAGCCGCAATAAATTTTACTATAAAGTAAACGTTCCTTAAGTTTTAATTTAATGTTGCTAATATTTCATAGTTCTAATTTATAAATTCAACTATATATGTGTGTATTCTTAGAAATATTGACCATAAACTACACCGAGGTTATAATATAACCCTTTCACGACTACGGGGACACATTTGTCCCAGATGATAAAATTGAAGGTAGTTAGGTAAAAAAGGAACAGATGTGCTTTTTTTTTGTGGCAATTAGTTTCTAGAAGTACCTTTTTATTATTTGATTATATTTAACTAGCTATCCAACCATTATAGTTTTACTTATAGTCATTGAAAAGTGGCCGTTTGCTCCGCGCGGAATTCCAATATTTTAGGAATAGTTTTCAAGGAGTAAAAGTGACGTTTAAGGTTTAATTTTCTAAAATATTGATTCAGTGGTAAGTATTTATTAAGTTTGTACACTTAAACTACAATTTTTATGCTTTGTACTTGTACAAGTCGTCGTAAATCAAAAGGGACAACATTGTCCCTATGGTCTATAAAGGAGCTATTTTGCATATAAATTATGTTGCAAAAAAAATTCATTATTACCCTCAATTATTCATTTTTATTTTTTCATATTATATTTTGAAAGGCACGTGGAATTTTTGAACTCAAGGAAGATGAAATTCGAAATATTTTAATGAGATTTAATAATTACTATGACTACAATTTACTGCTCGACGAAGAAGATCAAAAACTATTGACACAGCATGATAACCAAAGCGCATATGATGTAGATATTGATGACACAGCATTGCAACATCTAGAAATAAAAAGCAAATCATCTGAACTTTCAACTTCTGCAGAAAATCCTACCATAGTACCACAATGCAACAGTAGACCTGATTACGTGCAGTCAGAGAACATATATTCCAAATGTTTTTCCTAATGTGGAGTATCAATTTAGAAAGGTACTATTGATATATTTGTTTCTACAAAAAAATACTTTAGTTCAAATCATAGAATTAGTTCAGATAATAGAACTAAATAAAGATATATAATAGAACAAAATATCGCCTGTAGAAACGTAAGTTGTAAAACGACGTAAAACTGTTGTCAGCAGAGAAAATTATGTGTAATGTTCAAGAATAGTATATCACGTTATAGTAATATAATATCACATTAAAAATATGCATGAAATTGACCTTATGAAGCAACATAATGTGCTAGGAACTAGATCGGAAATCTAAAATCAAGCATTATCTACGATTATTCTTTGATTTGTTTGATATGACTGCCAATAACTCGTATACGTCGTAGGTTTACAATGAAAAAAATGGAAAGAAGTCTTTTTACCAGCCTAGAGCAAGGCAAAAGGCAAAAAGCTTTTGCTAAAACTAAAAGTAACTTTAATATTTTTCTTTAAAAATATGTTTTTTAGATCCACAATAAATTATCTTAAACAGTTAAAATGATGGCAACAGCTCTCAAAACCTTATGGTCCTGAAAGGGATAAGGACGACTCAAAATATATACTGGCTCTTCTTGGCTGTCATCTGCTACCAGAGAGGAAAAAAAAACGTCACTCGGCCCGATAAATAGTTTTACGATCCGAGATTTGTTATTAGACTGCTAAATAATTCCCTTGATAATTATTGCTTTTGTAATAATAGTCATTTTAAGCTTTGTCTAAATTAATTTCCTTTTTCCTACTTTTGCTTAATATTTGCGGCAGTTTTTTAGAGCATGTAGAATATTTTTTAAAGTCATATTATATTGTAACAATAATTAAAAATTTACAAAACTAAATACGTATACATAGCAGGGTAGGCAAATGGAACCTGGGAAGCTAGTGTTAACAAACTTTCGTTCTGCATTTTCCCGCAGAATTTTAGAAACCAATGCCTTAAGACTTCGGCTGTTTTAAAAACATTTTTTTTTAATTAATATTTTATTTGCCTCAATTTCATGAATGTTTACATTTACTCAAAAAACTACTTCGTGTAAAAGTATCCCGGCAAAAGTTATAAAATGCATTAAAGTATCCTATCTACTATGTACTTAGTACATTTTACGCTGGAAATGTTCCATATTAAGATCAAATTTCAACTTTGTTAATTAACAAACTTGGATTCAGTTACAAGGTGACATGAATTCTTGCTTAACTCCAAGAAGGCAATTACTGGTCAGGATTTATAATAATTTTAGATATTATTATAATCTATATTTATTGAGGCCAGTCGTGGGGCAGAGGCACAAAGTGTGACTGTAAAACCGACTGGTTGTGGGTTCGGTTCCCACTCGAGATGAAATATTTACTTAAATTTATATTTCCATCTGGCTTTCTGCTCTGGTGTCGGGGCTAAGCGCGGCGTTGAGTTCTGCCACTCCTCCAGAATCTCGCCTCCAGAATTCCGCAGAAAGTGGGGAACGGGAGTGTCTTAACACTAGGTTCCCTCTGCCTACCCTGCTGTGTGCGCGATACAGCGTGAAGCTGATTTATTTATTTTTATATATATTGAGGCGGCGTGTTTAGGTTCGATTCCTATTCGGGTAATAAGTTATTATTATCATTTCCTCGTCACTCTGGTAGCCTGATGAAGCGCGGCATTCATTTCCGCCATACAACACCAAATTTCGAAAATTGTGAGTGATGGTGGACGGATGTAGTGTTTGAATCCCGCAGATAGCGGGGTAAAAAGAATGAATTAGGTTCACTCTGTCTGGCCTGCTATCTGCGGGATATAGATAAATATTTATTTTATATATTAAAACAAGGAATATAGTTAACAATTTTTTAGAAAACGTAAAAAAAATTGAACGTAGCGGGATCTGAACCCGCGCCTCTGTAGAACCGCCCAAACACTGACCGCTAAGCTATACGTTCTTATCAAACTAACTGAAAATACTATTTTATTTTTTTTTTATTTTATCATCTTTTAAGTGTGACTCCAATTTCTCCCAATAATAATTGAACCTTGAACAATCAAAATCTTTAAATTTTGCCTACTATGCCTCTGTGTTCTGTAAATCAATATTGTATACCAAAAGATATTATTCATATTGCACACTTAATTTAAAGCATCACAGCTTCCTAACTAACAAACTAATGAAGAATATATTTTTATTATCTTCACATATTATTGTAAATAACAGAAGAAAACTATATAATAAAATTCTTCATACTCTACAAATTTTAGAAACACTACAATAAAACACCACACTTTGCCTGCAAATATAAAAAAATCCTTTCATACATAAAATATACCCCGATTCCCCAAGAATCAAACCCAAGACCATCGAGCGTAAAAATAAACCCAAATCCTACCGAAACACAGAAACAACGTACAGTATTAATAAATAAGTGGCTATCTTCGTATAACGAGGTGTCGGACGAAGCTTAAGAGAAATGAGTTTGCAACTTTGCGAAGGCATTCCGTCTAATACCC
>DWQW01006435.1:0-16310 GCA_018249695.1 Heliconius erato demophoon | reverse complement strand
CAGATCACCTTGGATAACTATAAGTTTACATAATATTATGAATTATAACGATAGCATGACGCACTAGCTATTATCAATCATCTATAAGCGCTGAGTATGAAGTAAGAATATTTTAAAATTTGTAAAATATATTGTAAAGTTATAAAGAAAACAAACTGTTATTTAAAACTCCAATGCTCATCTATACTTCTATACTAATATTATAAAAGTACAGTTTTTTTTTTCACAGTAGATAATGGTTCGATTTATTTTTTTGTTTTAGATCACCCTTTTCTCGAAGAAGGCTATATGACAGGCTATGATATGCTATTAGCCTATATAAAATGACTACTTATATCGATGTTAAGACACTCCGTTCCCCACTTATTTTATTTATTTATTTATATCTATGTAACCCTCTGTACCTGCGGCCATGTCATTTCATACACAACTTCTAGTTATTTCCATTTGATCATGGACTGAAAACGTAATGATTATTTTATTAACTGACTTTATTTTCCAAAAATGAGAAGATAGTATATTTATTTGTTAAATTTCCAGCCGAAGGAACACCGATACCGACTCGTATACATTGTATAAAGACATAAAGCACAGTCTTATTTTTTATTTCCTATTTATATTCTTATCTCAGTTTCATTAGCTGCTCCATCTTACGACGGCTCAAGAAGCGTCAAATGATTGCGTTCTAAGTTATAGGCGTAATGCGACTATTCCCGCATATAGAAGATAGTAGTAAGCAGATGGAATCTAGTGTTAAGACACTCTGTTCTCCTTTTTATTTCACAATTTTCAACACATTGTATGTTGAGTGGCGGAAAAAAATGCTTTGATTTATCTTGTTGCGTGTCAGTTCTGAAATGAGTATAACTCATCCTCCCAAGTGAGAAAAGATCCCATAGCTGTCGTGTTTACTTGAGGCCCGGCATAAACATGTGACTGTAAGCGGGACATGTTATGGGTTCAATTTCCACTCGCGAAAATGAAATATTTAAAATTTTCATTTTCTTGCTCTATTCATCGTCCTAACGAGGCAAAGCGCGGCTTTGAGTTCCACCACAAAACACGCAATGCCGCCAGCATTACGCGGAAAATGGGGAAAGGAAAAGTCATAAGATTATAGTGTCTTACCACTAGATTTGCAGGTTCCCTCTGCCTACTCTGAAATGTGCGTGATACAGCGTGAAGCTAAAAAATAAAATGTATTGTCTTATTTTACACCATACACAATTTACGTGAATATTTCGAGTGTCATCATCATAATCATTTCTATTTTGCGTTAAGAATTATACGTTGGAATATATTTATTTTTATCCAGATATGGTCATCGTTTATTTCCTAGAAAAATAACTAATAACTAAAAGGCACTTATGTACTTTCCGCTGAATTCTTGAGGCAATGCGTGTTGAGTGGTGGATCTTAATGCCTCGCTTTGCATGTTTACCAGAGCGAAGAAAACCGATTAACCGTCAACGACTTCGACTTCTGTCATAGTCGCTCAACCGGTGATCTTCAGGTTTGCCTAACCTACCGCTGGGCTGCGGCTATCGAAAACGAACGAGATCCTGACAGTTAGTCTCAACGTGGCGAAGGCCTTTGATAGAGTGTGGCATCTGGCGCTGCTTGCTAAACTTCCATCCTATAGGCTTCCCGAGAATTTATGCAAGTGTCGACGGTTTTTGCTCAAAACATATGCCCGTGAACGCTGGCGTCCCCTAAGGCTGCGTGCTGTGTCCTACGCTGTTTCTTCTGCATATAAATGCCAGTCTTCCAAAATACTCACAGCCGCTCCTAATATCAGCACGTTGCGCTTTAGGGTTTCGAGCGATTGACAGTATCGCGACTTTCTAGAAAGCAATGCCAAGATGGCCTTAACGAAACTGGAGGTCATCAGCAGAGCGAGGCAGTACTTCACTTCCAGAACACCGATTCGCCCTGTATCGAACACAGGTTCGGCCTCATATGGAGTACTTTTCTCATCTCTGGACTGGTGCACCCCAGTTTATACTGGGGCCATGGCCTGATAGCCTGACTCATTTGATCGCCTACAACGTGGAACCGTTAAAATCGTTGGCATAAATGATTTATTCAACTTAACATAAACAATTTGAATGACATAATTTAGCTACACTTGCGAGTAATCGACGTAATTTGATTTTAACACATTCTTATTTTTCCAACTACAATTGCATTATACTCCATGGTAAAAACCATTCTGTAAATTGCTTTAGACTTTGAACTATTACAATGCCAAAATACATTTACTTCCATTCAGTAGTTATCGATACTTTAATTATTTGTCATTTTCAGTTTTTACTGTTTTTAAGCAAAATATAATGAAAACCGAGATGAAATCAAAAAAAAATGTACCTCCAGGTCCTAGGATCTATTTATGTCAGGTAGTTTTTGCGTGATTGGAGTTAGACTGCGTGATTGGACTCAGAATTCTGCTGAGTGGTTTTTGAGTTTCTATAATCGATACGTTAACCGACTCAATTTTTATATCTTTCATGTACAGAATCGACTTTTTTATCCTTTTATCGAGATTTCATTGACAGTGTGAGAATCGAACCCGCAACCGTCGCGCTTCCAGTCACACATTTGTTTTTGCTTGTGAATATATGCTATATATAAGTATTTCCCTTTATAGTAGGTGGAACAATGAAATGTTGTTTAAATTTGTGAAACACAAAGGAATCTCATGTTTCCATTAGGAACATACGCGGTGTGTGATTGCGTATTTGTGTTTGTAATTTGAAATCTGGATATTATAGACATTTTACAGCCTAAATATGGAGTTTCATATATTTAGGCTGTTAGGTATGTTTCTTTATTTTCGATATCGAATCGAATATTTTGAGACCGGCTGAAGCACAGGGGCACAAAGTGTGACTGTAAACGCAACAGGTTGAGGGTTCAATTCCCAATTGAGGTAATAAAATCATACCGTGAAAATAGTGTCATGTCACTCCGTTCTTCGCTTTTTGCCCGCATCTTAGGTTGTGTGTTGATTTGTGTTTTATTCAATTTAGCCATTACAAACATTTCTATCGTCAAGTTACATAGAAATATCAACACTAAAGAAGTTACAGTAGCTCGGAAGGCAGTTCTGTTAAAAAAAGACGAAAGCAAGAATCTCAAAAATTTTTCTTTTTAAAATAATATTTATATTTTTATTACAAATCGTAACTGATAGGTATCTATACCATAAAGATATATCGGAAAAACTAACTTATTATTTAAAAAAAAAATGTGTTTTTGTATTTGTCTGTTAATTTGTTCACGCTAATCTTAGAAATGGCTTAACCGATTTTAATGCCGTTTTCACTATTGTATTTTGGGAAAATCCATTTAACATTACATTCGGTTTTTAAATGAAAAAGTTATATCACTATAAAGTATTTTGATCGACTAAATTGCTCCACTGCGCCTTAAGGACTTCTTGTATTCAAATAGAACAATAGGTACCTCAATATCAGTTCCGTTACAAGCAAATTCAAATATGAAAATATTGGCAGACGTCTTCATTATTAGAAGTACGCAATCAAAGAAAATTGACGGGAGAAATTCAAAGAGCGTTTAATTTTTAATCTTAATCTTGTAATTTCGAATCTTTAGAGGAAAAAAATATAATTATATTTTTGAGGCCAATGGCGCAGGGGCACAAAGTGTAACTGTAAAACCGACTGGTTGTGGGTTCGATCCCCACTCGAGAAGACGAAATATATACTTAAATTTATATTTCCATTACTTCGCTCTGGTTTCGAGAAAACGCGGCGTTGCCTCCAGAATTCGGCAGAAAGTGGGGAGCGGAGTGTCTTAACACTAGCTTCCCTCTGCCTACCCTGATGTGTGCGGGGTACGGCGTGAAGCTGATTTGATTTTTTTTATAATTAAAATATGGGGTCCTGGTAATAATGGCAAACATTGGAGGAGGCTTTCACCTGAAAAGCGGTTCTTGCAAATTAATTGATGTTTAAAATGAAAAGAACTCAATTTACACTTTTTTGTAAATTTATCTTAGCAAGAATTATAAGGATTTTTTTTTATATTTATTTTAATAATCAAAAACGTCCCTACACAAATACGGTACATATTTTAGGATTAAAATACACAAGTGAAGATATACAAGTGATCCTATAGATCCTATAAATTTCCAATTTTTCCTTTTAAAGTACAGAACCTTAAAATCTACCCAAAACAAGATTCAAACTCGTGACCTTGCATATAAAAGATTGTAATAACAAGCCATTGCGTCTGCCGGTCGCCTAATCTCATTCCCTCGTCGTCAAAATAGGAAATGGCCGTAATCAATCACCAGCTAACTGATTCCGGCAAACAAAGCGTTCACTACAATTGCCTGTGATGTTAGTTTTGGATATATTTCATTGTGATTTTATCATTTTAGCGCTGATTTAAGATTGACGGTCTATTAATCTTAAGAACATAAGAAAAACTGGCCAAGTGTAAGTCGAATAGCGAGGGTATATGGTATGGCATGGTATGGCTCCGAAGCAGTATCTATCTATAAAGACGGTAAAAATGTTTTTTGTAGGAGAGCCTCTTTACATTTTTTTTTTGGTTTTTAGTATTTGTGTTGTCATAGCGGCAACAAAAATAAATGTGAAAATCTTTCAGTTTATGGGATTTCAGCCTGGTGACAGACAGACAGAGATAGACGGGCGGATAGCGGAGTCTTAGTAATAGGGTCACGTTTTAAAATTAAAAAAACTGTTTCTTGTGAAACAGTGTTTTGTTTACTTATTTAGAAAACGTATAAAAATTGGAACGTAGCGGGACTCGAACCCGCACCGCGGAATGGAAAATGGGAACGGAGTGTCTTATCACTAGTTTTAAGATTCCCTTTGCCTAAGCTATATTACTATGTGTGGGATACACTATAAAGCTAAAAATAGTAAAGAAAAATACAACTTAAAGTACCATATTTCTAATTCTGGGCCATCTGGGCCATCGTTACAGAAATTCACAATAGCCCTTCTGATTTGTTCTGATTCATGATCTGAAGTATTCGTTAGGATCGTTAGTCTACTCCGTAGGTACAAGTACAAGCGAGACGTATCGCATCGCCCACGGTATGAAGACTTCGTGATTATTAATTGATTCTTCTTTTTTCATTACAGTTCCTCATTAGACATCTATGCAATGTGTAGTACTAATCAGAAAAAAAAATACTTCCTCCCATTTTTAAAAAGGAATTAACGGCATACATCAGAGTCGGCTTCACGCTGTATCCCGCATACAGCAGGGTAGGCAGGAGGAACCTAATGCTTTTTTTATGAATTTTGAGGCACCACAGATTCTTATCATCCGTGCCTATTATTATTTTGATTATTAAAGTTGTTGTTGTTGGTTTCATTTTAAACTACAAAGTGAACATTTATATTTTGAATGGTCTGCGTTCCTTTTTGTCAATATTCGAGTTTTGTGGTCGTGTGGTTATGTAATATTTTTATTGCCTCCTCATCTCTGCAGGAAATAATCATTTTGATGTTCTGTTCCCACTATATCAGTCACGGAACCTTCATTTGCTCGGCGAGTACACCTGCCGAAAGCGTCTTTCTCGGCGTCAGTGTAGTAGAAAATGAAAATGGGGCACTAGGATGAATCCGATTCGATCCCCATTCAAGGAATTGAACGAATGAAGATCGAACCCACAACCGTTACATTCACAACCTTGTGCTCCTGCGCCACTATGGCCTCACGAGTTGACTTCATGTTTATAGTAAATCAAGGTAGCATCTTCGCTCGTGTATTGAGTGTGTACAAATAATATTTAAATTTGCCTTTGTTAAAAATTCAACTCACAATCATCCCAACAGAAAAATTCATATTATCTGCCATATAATCTTATTGCAGTGCAAAATCAATCTTAAAACTTGTAATGCCAAAATGCCAAATGTGGAGACTAAAAAACTCCTTTTTTTATTATTATGTGATATTTTTAACCCATCTTTGGATAAAAGTCGTGTTATCATTACTAGTAATATTACCATTACTTCTAAAATAATAGAAATAAATATATTTTTTTCTACTTTTATGAGGCCAGTAGTGGCGCAGGGGCACAAATTGTGACTGTAAACGTGACTGGTTGTAGGTTCGATCCCCACTCGAGGAAATGAAATACTTATTTAAATTTATATTTCCATTTCTTCGCTCTGGTGTCGAGGAAAAAACGCGGCAAAGGCGTGGAGTTCCGCCACTCAACACGCAATATCTCCAAAATTCGGCGGTAAATGGGGAATGGAGTGTCTTAACACTAAGTGCCCTCTGCCTATCCTGCTGTGTGCGGGATACAGCGTAAAGATGTTTTTTTAAATTTTTATTTGCAGGTCGTAATTTTTACGAACTCCACTCGTTGGAAAATCTTAATTAACTGCGACGACTGTCTTCTATTTGTATTTTATAGGCAATATTATAGTTGTGGCGGTTTGATTCCCACTCGAGGAAATTAATTATTTCTTACTCTTCACCCACTTTTCAAGATATAGCGTGTTGAAAGAGTGGAGAAACTCAACGATGAACTTTGTCATCTTACCAGAATAAGGAAATGAAAACTAAATGGGAATCGAACACATAACCATCACGTTCACAATCAAATTTTATACCCCTGCATAACGACTCCATCTTTTTACTTTATAAAATGGTAGTACCACCACCATCTTTGTATATCTATATTGTCTAATGAACTAGAATTAGACGTTATGGAACAGCTGGAACGTGTCCGATTAACACTATACAGTATGTACTGCAGTCTGTACGTGATGGGGGCAAGCATAAATTGTACAGACGGACGCTTATGTTTAATATATAGATGTTGGGACGTCCAGTTATACTAAATGCGGGCATTGGATCCGTCACGTAGCAACGCCTGTTATTGTTAGTTGTTTACTACTATAAAAATAAACTAGCCGACCCGCCCAACTTCGGCCACTTGTACTATACTAATATTTAATAAATAAATAAATAAATAAATTAATTAATTAATCAGCTTCACGCTGTATCCCGCACACAGCAGGGTAGGCACAGGGAACCTAGTATTAAGACACTCCGTTCCCCACTTTCTGCCGAATTCTGGGGCTATTGCGTGTTGAGTGGCAGAACTCAACGCCGCGCTCAACCTCGACACCAGAGGAAGAAATGGAAATATAAATTTAAGTAAATATTTCATCTACTCGAGTGGGGATAGAACCCACAACCAGTCATGCATGGTAATTGCGTCATCAGAATGCGCATTGTAGGCACTAGTCACCACTCTGAAAGAAGGGTGTGAATATAATGGTCTTAGTCTAAATTCGAATAAGACAAAGGTTCTGATTTGATAGAAATTAAGAAAGGATCGGAACGGAATGGAAGGTCAGTGTAAATGGTAAGATATTAGAACAAGTGAATGAAGTGGACGTATATTTGATAAGTATGTTCAGTAGAGATGACAGATACGAGATAGATTTGGAAAGGTGTATAACTGCCGGTAACAGAGCCTAGTTGCTTTGATGAGAGGGCGGAATATCAGCACAGCTGCGCATTTGGCTGTACACAATGCATGTTGGTATCGACGTTGTTATACGGCAGCGAAACGTGGGTATTGCAGAAGAAGAAAGAAAGATGAATGCCGTGGAGATGCGATCTCTTCGTAGGATATGCGGAGTCAACTTAGCTGTTAGAATCCGCAATGAAGAGATACACAGTATGAAAGGTACTAGTGTAGATGTGACAGTGAGAATGAAGAAGAACGTCCTCACCTGGTTTGGGCACGAAATGAATGATGAAAGAATGGCAAAAAAGATTTATGATGGAAAAGTGAGCGGTAAGAAAGATAGGGGAAGACCTCGGTTGACCTTCAAAAACACAGTATCAAAGATACTGGAGGAAGGCATATAAGTATATCTGATTCTAAAAGTAGGATTTATTTTTGAGATATTAAAACGTGATTTTTTTTATTTCCACGCTATATCCCGCATACAGCAGGATTGGAAAACCTAATTTTAAGACTATCTGCCAGTTTTGAGACATGTTGTATGTTGAGTAGCGGAACTCCGCGCTACATTTTATCTTATTAACACAGCGAAAAATGATAATAAAATATTCTCCCGAATGGAAGTCGAGGCCACCACTTATGGATTCCTAGATTAAGTATTTACTTGAAAAAGAAAAACTTTTGCTATTTTATATAAAACAACGTTAGTTCTCAAATATTTTGTTGCAAAATGTTTTTTCCGAAATTCAATATACACACCACTCGATACGACGCTCTACGTAATTACTTAACTTGCACGTTGAAAGCTTTGGGCTATAGATTTTTTTATATAATTTATTAATTGCTCGTATATGATACAGTAAAAGAATATTATATGAACTATTCGTGCCGCAGGAGCACAAGCATGCGGCTGCAAATGCGACAGGTTGTTGGTTCAATTCCCCCTCGAAGAAGTGAAATATTTAGTATTTTCATTTCATCAGTCTGGTAACGGAGCAGAGCGCGCCATTACATTCCAACACTCAACACGCTATGCCTACAGTATTCGGAGGAAAGTAGGAATGGAAGCTGTCTATTATTTAATTAATTAGGTTGAATTAGTTTTCCAGGTTCCCTTTGACTTAAATATCAAATAATATAATATAATATTATAATAATATTAATAGTTGCACAGTACATCATATGCTTAAATATTATCCACACCACCTAGATACGTGGAACTCCACTATTCTTGAGGTACTACTGTACTGGTTTCGTAGGAATTTTCTTCCACGCACCACGGAGCAGTGAAATGGCCTACCCGCGGTAGTGTTTCCAGGTCGATATGACATGGGTACCTTCAAAGAGCGCGTCTATCTCCACTCCATCTTAAACGCGGGCAACGCACTTGTAGCTCCTCTGGTGTTGCATGGGGTCGTGGGCGGCGATAATCACTTACCATCAGATGACCCGAACGCTCGTTTGCCTTGTCTTTTCCATAAAAAACGTCAGATTCTGTGCCGTTGTACCACTCCACGGTCTAAATAAGAGAGTTTTAAAATCAACAAAATATATTTATTGTAGATCTAAAAGAACTTCGATGAAATATTCCTGCCTCATTCATCTCATGTAAAATCATGAAAAAATAATCGAGAACGCATAATAGTAAAAGGTATAATATATATAATATACTTGTAAAAAAGCACCTTTTTATACGAAAACTAATGGATTTTGGTTTGACGTAATAAATCTATTACCCTTTTCAATCCCATATTTTATTACCCCTTTTAGATAACCTACAGTCACCTAGCTTAAGTTGTCACTACCTTGGTAGACATTAGAAATTGCTTTTTTATTGCAGGTAGATAAGAGCTTCATAGATCTATAAATATATAAGCAGGATTTTTTCCTGAGATGAGAGCACCTTGTGTTGAACCAATTCTTTGATTTTCACGATTATTACACATTTTAAATGAAACTATTTTAACCGGATTTTTGAAACCAGTGAAAAGTAATATTCCTTTACAGTGTGCAGATTTATACAAACTGGATTGTGACTGTGGCTTATTGGTCAAACAAAAAGAAGCATCGGTGTTGGGGTGAAGGAACACATCTCCGATATCAAGAATGGAAATGTATCGAAGTCAGCTGTATGTGAGCATACTGTGGATAAACCCAGCCACTACATTAGGTTTGATAAAATCCAAATCCTCGCTAAGGAGAACAGATACATTTCTAGAATGATCCGCGAGGCTATTGAAATACAAAAATATCCTAATTTCAATAGAGAGGATGGCTGAAAACTTTCTACCACCTGGGACCCACTTATAAAATCATTGAAGTCTTAAACCCACCATACCAGAGGGCAAGATCAAGCTCATTCTGCAGGAATCCAGGGCAGTACGCGAGGCAATTAAGAATGATTTTTTTTATTTCTCTTTTAGCTCTATGCTGTGTTAAGACACTTTGGTCCCTACTTTTTGTTTAATTTTTGACATCGCATGTTAAGTTGCGGAATTAAATACCGCGCTTAGTCTTGTTACCATACCGACAGCGAAAATGAAAAGAATTCATTTGTTATTCAATAGTTGTATCATTATAAAACTTGGCAGTTATACGTAGCTTCTTCTTCTGATGATAGAGACAAGATCTAAATAGTGGAACTCTTCAGAGGTTAATAGTAGAGGTTAAAAGTAAAAGGTTAACAGTTCCAATTATATGAGCCTTCATTTAATGTGAAACTCCATGAAAATTCTATAGCACTTCCAGCACTAAATATAGAAAAGCTTCAATAGTAAAAAAATATATATTATATTCTTATTTTATAAGTCTCAATTGCCTTAACAATTACATTTCACTTAAAATAGGTGTAAATTTCTTTTTATGACTTTAATTCAACTATCCTGTTAAGTTTGTCACTTATTCTTTCTTATACACAAATATGAAGCATTTCTTCACTGATACCCCCTAATTACAACAAGAAGGCAATAAAAGTATAATAGAGGGCCAAATTAGTTTCTATCGAATTTCTGGATTCTTTATTAGGGCGTAATCAGATTTAGTGAGTCTGCAAATGGCCGTTATCACTTAAGCCGTAACCGTTCATAGTAAATTTCATGAGAAAAGATATTGTTAGACTATCATTTAATATAATTTACTGGTGTATTAGTTAAGCTTGTGGGGCAAATATATTTTTTACTTATTATGAAAACGTATAAAAAATTACGAGATTTGAACCCGCACCACTTGGACGATTTCCAAGAGGCGCGGATTCAAATCTCGTAAATTTTCATACGTTTTCTTAATAAGTATTTTCCTCCTAGGTGTGGAATGACATTTTAAAAATGTTAAAAGTATAGCGTCTCTCGCATTGTATAAAGTATATACATATGTATAAAGTTAACTTACGGCGTTAGCGATGAAAACTCAAAGAAATAAATGATTTTCATTACCTCGCCCTGGCAACAAGACAAATAGTGGTCGTGAGTTTCGCCATTCTACATGTAATGTCTCGAGAATTTGGTACAAGGTGGGGAACGGAATGTCTTAACACTAAGATCCTCTGCATACCGTGTTATATGCGCTAAACAACCCGACGTGAAGCTAAAAAAGGATAACTAAAAGTATAGAAGATTACCTGTATAAGTTTTAAGACCACTTCATACATTCATTTGAGTAAAAATTAAACTCAAAAATACAGTCGAATTAATAACCTCCTTCTTTTTGAAGTCGGTTAAAAATTATAACAAATCGTATTCGTTTCTTGTGTTAAATATAATCTATCAGTACTTATATTAAAATTATGATAATTGATCACTGTGTTTATACTTGTGTCGATGTAATAGAACCAAAAACAATGGTTTTTAAAATTTTGCTCTATTTGATTGTCGGTTTGTCTGTACGTTTGGTCACGCTAATCTCAGAATGGGCTTAACTGATTTAAATACAGTTTATACTATTGCATTTTGACAAATTTCTTTTAACATTTAATGTTTCTTCGATTTAAATCCATAATCGTTCATTAAAAAAAAGTTATATCAAAATAAAGAATTTGGTGCGACGAAAACCTAGAGCTAAGACACTTCATTCATCAGATTACATCGGAAATCGACATAGACATACGCCTAATATTAATAATCTATCTCCTACGTCAATCTTCGATTGTTCCATATATCTATCCAATCTCTAGATAGGATAGATATATGGAACAATCGAAGATTGACGTAGGAGATAGATTATTAATATTGGGCGATAGCGAGTAAGCGGCAGTACTCAACGCCGCATTGTCGCATTATTAAAATTAATAATAGAAAATAAAGAATTTATTACTTACATTTAAATTAAAGAAATAATTTGGGCTAATTCGTTCAAGCTTAGTTTTTATATTTTAATTACAGTCGTAAGCTATTATAGTAATTACTTTACGCAACGCAGTAAAAGTTTATTTTACCGTTGTAGTAACTTACCGTAGAAACCTGTAGCAATCATAAATATAGCGAGGGCTATTTTATGAGTTTTAAAGTGATATAAAAAAATAACGGTCCTGATACTATATATATATATATATATATGGTTTTTTTTAGTGTCGTTTAAAAATAGACTGTAAAAATTTAAATTTTAAAACATTTTTTTATGTTCATTTAGATTTATGTAACATACCATAACATACGAGCATGTATAATAGCAATAGTATTGGAGTGTTAGTGTTTTGAATGTAAACGTGATAGTTTTGGGTTCGATTACCACTCGGGTACCATGATTAGAAGAATCCCGTTCCTCCGTTCTGGTACACATAGGTTGCGTTGAATTTTATTACTCAACACAAAGTGTTTTGACTATGAGTGGAAAGCGGAGAACGAATAATTTAACATTGGGTACTGTCTGTCCTGGTAAACATAAGAAATCGTGTAAAGAATGACTGTATATCAGTTTCAGGTAAAATTTTTAATTTTATTACATCATTAAAAAAAAGACTTTTTTCAAATACAAATCATTATATATATTTTTCAACGTCAAAATTCTAGCATAAAGTTAACAAAATAGGCTGGAATTATCCTTTAAGTCTAACAAAGCTCTAGAGCATTAATTCTAATTGAAATTCGATTGAAGTCACCTGATACGGTGGAATACGCCTCTAACGTGTGTTAACTCGATACTCGCTATCGAGTACGTTAACAATTTTAATTATTGTAATTTATTTTAAGTTTTTTATACGTATCTCACATTTTTTATGGAGGGTGAAGAGACTTATTAACTGTAAACATTTTTTTTCTATTATTTTGCACTGAATGTTCCAGTGTAGGCGTATCTTACTTAAAGAAATATTTATATATATTGTTACTGCAGAGGACGTCGTGGCGCAGCAGCAGCAGCACAGCTGTTGTCTGATTGTTGCGTCGGTGGCGGATTCAATTCCCAATCATTGGGAATAGTTATTTTCATTTCCTCTATCTGGTAACAAAATAGCACAGCGTTAAGTTCCGCTGCCCAACATCTAATGTCTCAAAATTTGGGCGGAAAATGGAACATAAGAATTTTGACACTAGGTTACCTTTGCTGCTATATGCGGGATACAGCGTGAAAATGTAAAAAACATACCTCGGGCACTGCTACCAATCTTTTAATTCCCGCCCTTTAGAGGGTTCTCATTCTTTTCATGTGACCTTTTTGCAGTATCATCGGCATTGTTTTTGAAGGTCTACTAGAGTTTTTTTCTTAATTTGGTAGTAAATAAAAAAAAATTACGCTATCTACTCCAGTTAAGTTTAGACGTGCAATAGTAAACTAATTTATACAATATGTCACAAAATCTAAACATAGAACTATACTTATACATAATTATACACTTACTAACTAGATCATTATCAAAGCAACGTTAACTAATATGAGCTTAATTACTAATTAGCTTTGCCAAATAATTTGTAATATTTTAGCACTGAAGGTAGTATTTGTTATTAATTTCTGTTTTCTTCACTGTTTCAATTTCACGCTATATCCCGCACATAGTAGGGTAAGCAGATAGAACCTGGGAACCTAAATAGAGGGAACCTGGGAACCTAAATAAGGAAAATATTTGTAATTTTAATTAAGAGTGATATATAATTTACAGCGTTGAGTTCCGCCGCACAAAATACAAGGTCTCACTGTCCTACTGCGCCACATGTCCATTTCGCACAGATGTTAATAATTATAGTGTAAGCTTAATAATATTAATTGAAAATAAGTTACTTAAAATTATATTCTAATTTGCGTCACGTGTTCTAAAGAACTTCTATAAATAAGGTCGTTGGAAACTTTTCAAGTTTTACAACAATGAACGGCGCTTAGCTGAATTGCGTTGTTCGTTCGTGTATTGAAATGCCAATTTTACGTTTGTTAGAAATATCAATTATTTAAGCCATATGCTACGAGTATTTCTACGTTATATGAATTTTTATTCCAATTTGTTCATTATTTCTTGTTAAAAAGGTGAGAAACTTATATTTAGAGGCCGCCGTGGCACATCGATACAATATCTGCAAAGGAGTTGTGGCTTCGATTTCTACTTTTGAAATTGACTTATTTTGATTTTTTCGCAGTGGAAAGAAGATACATGTGGCGTTAAGTTCGGCAACTGAAGATGCAATGCTTAAAAAATTAGCCGGAAATCGGGGAACGATGTGCCTTAACAATACTTTCCTTCTTCCTATCCTGCTATATGCGGGATACAGCGTGAATCGAACACAACGTAAATAATAATTCAAATAATAAATAATAATTCAACACTATCAAAATCTCGTTATAATAACTAACAACGGCATATAATCTCAAAAGAAGCTTTCGTAAATTTGAATATTCAACCTCTTAGCTAAAACTCGCGTACGAGGTGGTTTTAAAGTGTTTAATTTGCTTAAGCATTCAATTTAAGGTTTAAAAGCTTTGGGGTTGGAATAGTCTAGAGACGTTTTTCATTGAAAAGTATTAATAAGTTATTTTTACTTTAGTTTTATATAAAAATCGGTATACGTATCTATCTAGGTATACATAAAAAAATGTATAGGAAAAATATATTTGTTTTTTTTTTTATATTTTTCAAATTTTATATTATTAATTTTGTGTATGTTAAGTTTTGATTAAAGGACCCATTCTTTCTTTTTCCGCTTATGTAAAAGTACATTTAAAAACTATAAAAAATAAAATGAAAAATTTTAAAATTATATATTTATATTTTTTAACTTCGTAATATATCATACATATTCAATGTAGGCAGATTTTCAAAACACAGCTAGTCAGAGGCGGAACTGAACGCCGGGTTTTTGCCTTGTTGCCAGATCGAAAAGATGAACATATTAATCTATACTTATAATAAATCTGTAGAAAAGTCGTTTCTGTACATTGAAAATATTAAAAAAAAATTAGCCAGGGTGTTAAAGGATAGTTAACAGGATCCATTTCCAACATTTTTAAATTATTAATAAGAATTTTTGTCTGTTTAACTGTTTATCTGTTTGTGTGTTTGTCTGTTTATGTGAACACGTATCACGTAAAAAGTACACAATAAATTTAAGCATCTTTTATACATAAAAATTACAAATAAATCAAGGAAGGTTTTAGTGTTTATTTCATTGTAATCGCTTCACTCTATCAAAAGATATAAGTATTTAAGTTTTCAAGACGTTAATATTTGAGATAGTAAAAAATCGATACAAGATCGCTATCTATTGACAAACGACACGTACCGACATTGCACTATTGCACCTGTCTGTTGCATGTATGTATGTGCCAAGGGTATTTTAGGGTACATACCTCAAAGTTCTTATAAGATAACTTTGCTGTTTGTCCGTCGGTCCGTCTGTCAAGACTATTTTGTAAAAGATCGGTTAAAGGTTAGATACCTCAATGTTCAAGTCAATATTCCCTTACGATCTATGGAACAATCGAAGATTGACGCAGGAGATAGATTATTAATATTGGGCGTTAGAGCACAAAAAATCTATCTTCTAAATCATCACAATCAAATGACGATGAAATATGAGGGTTTATGCTTCGTTTTTTGTCGCATTTTCTATCATAACTATAGGATACTTCCCGTTGATATACAATTGCTAAATTTGTTAAGAAGTTAAAATTTACGGGACGTATAAAGGAAAATTCCAAAATTGTTTTTCAAAAATTGAATACTTATTGTATTTGTGTCACAAAAAAAAAACCATTAGGTACAAATTTTAATCTGTACTTAATTTGATACAAAATGATAACTTAATTAGTCACTCTTTTGGTGTATCTCCATTCATGAAACTGGTACGAAACTCTCGGAGCATGAGTACGACTTGAACTTGACCGAAAATGTTGATTATTTTATAGATTATATAAAAATGCCTAAAAACGTGTTTTCTATGTATATTCTGTATACCAATTATATATATAACTAATAATATATGTTACTAATTTAAAAACTGTACAGGAGCTAGATAAGTTATTTTACAAATAATGTCGTGAGTACTTATCCAAATCATTTAATTAATAGTTAAGGCTGTTTGTAATATCTATATTTCTTAAATGAATAATCATGTAATTCAAGCGGGCAAAGCTGTGAGCAGGCCGCTAGTAGATAATAATTCCCTGTAGTGGGGATCGAACCCACAACCGTCACGACAGTCACATACAGGTGTGGCCCCCCTGCGTCACTACGAAATCAAAAAATATATATTTCCATTTCATTAAAAAAAAACTTTTACACAGCAGACATTGCTCTACTTCTCGATCAGATAGCGCAGATATTCCGAGATGCATATGTGGAGCACATATCCGGTGAAAACGCTCAAAAGTGGGTATTTAGATAAGCGAATGTTATTAAGTT
>DWQW01006434.1:0-16315 GCA_018249695.1 Heliconius erato demophoon | reverse complement strand
CCCTATTATTTGCTACAACTAACCAATGCCATCTGATCATTTTAAATTATTGTTCATTATCATTAATATTATAACGTAATTACAGTACAATTACTTTATAACATTAAATATCACTTGTTTTTCTTAATGCCTGCGAGATTATTATGAGATTGAGATTATTTATTTTTGCTTTGTTGTGAAATAACTATTATAATATATAAGGAGTGTATATTTATTTATACTTTTAAGGATACAATAAGATATGCTAATATTACGGCTTATTATAGCTATAATTCTCTTTCATAATTGAGCACTGAGAACTTGAATTTTATATAATACGGCCAAAATTTTGTATTATATGAAATAAGATAAGTATGACAAAACATATGCAAATTAAACTACAAATAAAACTCTGAATACCACTTAAAATACGCAAATTTAGCAAATACACAAGTTTAAACAAAACAATAAAAGAAAAGAGTCCCTTCTGAGTTTAAAAGATAAAGTACCTACCATTAGACATCCGAATATACAAAAGAAAACATCAAAGATTAAATCTTACCATTCGTGATGATTGTCCACGAACGCCGACATAGGTGACACGTGCACCGTATACGTGTCGTTAGCTGAATACTCGAATAACCCATAGTATGGGTTGAACAGTTCCCTAGACAGTAGGAAGAAGAACTCTCTGCTGGGCCCCCCATAGTCCAGGCCCTCTTCACCGTCCCAAAGTACACAAAGTTTCCCCTTTTGTAACTCCTTTTTGGTACAGGACATTATGCGTCTGAACGCGTCTTCTAATAGATGGTCGCGACGGATGTGTAATCTGGAAATAGGCATTTAAAAATAAAAGGTTGGAAATGTTACTCATTTCCTTTCTAAATTAATATTAGGTTGGTAAAACAAAGAGAACGGAATGAATAATATTTTCGCTATTTTGGCAACACTGCCTTTTAGGGGATGTCAATAATGATTGTATGTTGACGTGGCGTAGGGGCACAAAGTATGACTGTAAAACCGACTGGTTGTGGTTTCGATTTCCACACGAAATCTTTACTTAAATTTATAATTCCATTTTCTTCACTCTGGTGTCGAAGCAAAGCGTGGCGTTGAGTTCTGCCACTCAACACGCAATGCCTCCAAAATTCGGCAGAAAGTGGGGAACGGAGTGTCTTAACATTAGGTTCCCTCTGTCTACCCTGCCTTTGCACTTTGTATCCCAGCGTGAAGTTGAAGATGAGAAGTATGTTATGACTAATAAAACTATAATAAATTATAGAAGCGCAAAGATTGCATTTTCTTTAAAAATTGTTGGAAATTTCCAACAATATCCGCTATTGCCTACTATAACCATATTTTCTTATTCTTTTATTTCTACCCATGTCTTCTATTTATCGGGAAAAGTGGAAGAGGTTAAGACACTACATTTCCAAATTTTTCGGACCTTCATATTTTGCTATAATACTACAACATACTTACTTTAACTTCCCAGGACCTTGTCCATATCCCTTGCTTTCCAATTTCCTATAGAAAGCTCGCAGCTTAGCTTCAAAGTCGCGTCGCTGCGGCGCTGGCTGCCTGGTGGAGCGCGCGGCGGGCGACGCCACGGGCGAGGGCTCCGCGGTCGCGCAACCTGACGCCGGCACGTAGCTCATGATCTCCTGTTCGAAGAGGCTGGAAATAAAGGAAATTTATAAGATACGTGTTTTATATTATTTATATACCAAGAAATAGTAATAGCTTTTGATATAAAAAAACACACTTTACAGTTGTTTGATTTTTTTTATTATCCTGGTCATCATGCCAAGGGATTAGGCATGTAAATTTTCAAGTAAATCAGGGGACAATATTGATAGATAGATAGATAAATACAGGTAAAGAAAATAAAAGATTGTTTAAAATCAATACTTATTTTAATGTAATTAAGGTTTGAATAAAAGCAATACACACAATAAATCTTCTAAATAAATAAAATGTTTTGTATTTCTATAAAAATATATTCCGAATACGTTTCATGAAAACAATTAACTTTCAGTTCCCCACAGTGATAGTTGCATTGCAGATGAAATAGAATTCACTTTCGTCGGACATTCATAAAAAACGAACTCTTATTGTTTCACTTTTTAATTTCGCACATCACCTCTCTCACAACCTTAACCAAAATGGGTATAGAGCGTAAAATTACACGCAATTTTGATCCTTAATACATGGGAATAGAGAATGTGATATATAGAAAGAGGTACGGACGTCTGTTTATTGTTGGCTTAGTAGAGCGTGGTGAATTAATATTTTAATCAGTGAACGTTAGTCTTTATTTACGGCTTTCCGTTTTTCTTATCACCTATATCTTTTAGAAAATGCACGCGTTTTTTTTACTATTATTATTTTATTTTTTGAACAAATGTAGTATTAAAGCACAGTTCTAATATGTAACAGCTAAGATAGTCTATTGATTTCTCAGTAGGTAAAAATATGAGATATTTTTTTTTAACTATACATGAAAAAATCATATTTAAACATATTCTAATTTATACATTCATTCATTCATTCAGTCGATCCTAATTTATTATAATACGATACAACGTTATAACTTATGCCGTGATCATTGTGGGGGCTCACCAAATTCAGAGAAACAATGCTTTATATAAATAACACACCAAATAGAGGTGCAGCACGCAATAGGTTCCACCGCGTACGTATATTGTAGGTTAATTAAGTATACTGGTTAAAGTACTTCCTAGACTGATATCTCATATTTATTAATATTGAAATAACTTGTATTATATACAAAATATTGTAGTTCATCTTATTAAAAGCGTTACTTATAAAATATCTAATACATTCGTTTATTCCAAACATAAATACTTAACTGTAGTAAAGAAAAATTTACAACCACTATAAATTTATATAGAATTAAAGTAAAATGAAATATTTTAATTTTGTGACAATTTTGAAGATATAGGCCGCGGGCCTAATGTCCACAAAGTACAATGAACCTCGCTGGCTCCCAAAAGAGAAGGGCCATTAGACAGAGACAGGTAAACCCAAATTCGATTTGGGATCCATTTGCCCCTCGCTCCGACCATCCATCCATGAAATCACCACGTGTGTTAAAATTAAGGTATTATTATGGTATTTGGATTATAATGTTGCTAAGAATTTGTTTATGACATTATTTAATAAATCAATTCATTTTCATCAAAATTAAGGTAACTTATTTATAATATTCCCTAAATTACTACTACCATTTATATTATGCAACTTTTGCAGTATAAAAATCTGTATATCATTAAAGTTACTTGACATTCACTCAACACGTAATGTCTCTAGAAATCGACGGAAAGTAGGGAGCGGAGTGTCTTAACACTAGGCACCCACTGCCTGCCCTGCTATATGTAGGATACTGCGCGTAGTTGAGAAAAAAAATTAGGTATTTTTAGTTAACTCTATCAATTTTCTGAGAATTGACTCATGGTTCACTCCAGTCTTTTTAATATCAAATATTGCATTTAATAATTGGTTTTTCAAATGTACTTAGATCGTTTGCATATTATGCATGCGGTAATAACATTTCGGGCAAGACTTGGCGCGTACCCAACAGCTGTGCACCACGCTTCATAAACACAGCAAGAGTTATTTCGCAGGTTTTTTTTTATATACGCCAAATGGCATTTCCGTTATTTAAACTGTACAAAGGAACATATTTCCTTTGACTTACAGATAATAAAAAGGCTGTTTTTAATTTAAAAAACATTGTAGATATATCTTATGGAGTGTCTTCAAGCTAGGTTCTGAAACCTAGCTTGAAGCTAAAAAGTAAATGAAATATAGTAATTTAAGTATTGAAATTTCAAAATTATAGCCATCGAGTTACCCAGTAACAGAGGCAGCCAAAACAAAACCAATTCGGATAATAGTTCAACAGTTCGACGAATTAAAATCGTATGATTTATTATTCTTACACCCTTTATGGTATTAGATTTCGCCAAAACACTAGAGCACGTTGCCATGTATTATTTATTAACCCGTGTAGAAGTTCTACTACATTCAGAGACGTACCTTAATCTATATTTGTCTTTCAGCCAAAAAAAAACATATGAATTACATCTTTTAAATGTCTTTGAAAGGCCAAATTTTTGACGTCTATAAGTATTCTTGTTTGATTAAAAATTAATTAATTTTAAAATGGCAACATCAATAAAAACATAGCGTTTACTGAATGAACAATATATATATATATATTAGAAATAAAAAGCTTTAGCCCCAATGCCCATCCGGCGCGCATCGCAAGGCATCCATCCCGGTGGATGGGAATGACCTAAAATTGCCTCAGAATTACTCGTCACTCGTTAGACTGTGTTTGTTACAAGTTGAGAAAATACGCGCTCGTGTATGAGTACCATCATATCTTTACTTTGAAATAAGACTTTGCGTTAGAGCAGTTGGCTATTTATAGCTTATTTCGAAGAGGAAATACTAATGAAATTTCAAGATATTTCAGACCATCATAACGTATCGCTTGCATTTAAGAGGTATGTTTTATTGAATATATTATTGAAGTGGATAGATTTACTCGATACGTATAACAACTGTATACTTGCTTACTAAATATTCATAAAATTGTAAAAAACAGGCTACAAACAACTCAAACTTCCAAATAAATGGTTTGTCAACCATCCTCTTCAGAAAACTTAAAGATTTCAATATAAGACGAATCTAAATTATACGGAATACAAGTAAAATGTTAAACATTTCGTATTCATAATAACAGCTCCACCATTGCCAGCTCAGTCATTACATAAGCATCCGGCACATCCCGAGCATATATCATTGTGATGCCACCAATCTCCGAAAGTTAATGACTATCGGAGGCATTCCCCTGTGGCCGAGAGCACGCGCGCGTCCGGGCCTAAAGCAAAGCCTTTAGAACCGATTTATACAGGAAAAATAAACATATTTTTTACTAAATTAGGTTCAAAATTGTTTAGCCCAAATTTCAAAAGGTAACAGGTGTCCGAACGAGCATAGGTTGATCTCAGATAGCGTTTCGCCGGTGAGAGAAGCTGACATCTTGATTCTTAGAATGATCGACAATGACGAACAGTTTTATACTATTGTGATAGTAATTTAATTAAGCGCATCGGTTCAGATGATCAGAGAAGATATATTTGGCGGCGTTTGGAACTGAATCTCACTACATATTTTAGTGTCATATTATAAGAATATCTATTAAGCCATGTTTCTTGAACGGTTTCTCCAATTTTTTTGTTTGAGGTGATGTTTGAGGTTGAACAAAAATGTTAAGAAAAAAATATGTTTTTAAATTGGACACGTAAAAACGGTTAACCGCAAAATTGTTAACAGCGGAAGTAACAGTCTGATATACAAAGAATATCAAACACCTGCGTAACGGAAATCAGACTTACATAGGTACTTGTATACATCGTAGAGAGAAGGGAAAGGTGTAGGACGTGTATTAAGGATTATTTTCAAAAAGGTAACAATTTGGCTCTACTGAATGGTAACATGTTTTTACAATATATAATTAAGTGTTTTATTATTTAATTCAATTAAGTCATAGTTTTATATTCACTTTTTACAATTTAAACTGCAATTTGTTCAAATGGTCCTTAGAAGATACTCTACTCTATACTATAATTAAATTTAAATATTTGCTTGTGTGGTATTAGAGTGTGCTACCATGGCTTGCATCAAATCTGAAATTAACCATGATTTTGTTCTATTAAATACAAAATTATTCAAATTAGATATTTGATATCTTTTCCAGATACTTTTTTGTATAATATTATCTTGGACAGAATAAAGTAACAATTAGGGATGGCCCAATATTACCGGTAATAACGCCAGCTGCCCGCGGCCCTCGACGCCTAGTAAAGTTTCATCAATAGCTTTAGACGTTATTTACTACGCACAGGCCTGTGGGCTTATTATAATTACTATATCATAAATTTTGGGCCCTACAGAAGATATGTGGATGAAAAAGATCTAATTTATTGGAATTTTTAAAAATGATAATCAGTATCTGTTATTTTTCTAAAATATACCAATTTATTATTTAATACAATAATAACGTTATATTAATAAAATCTATAAAAAAAATAATAAAAAATATAAATAAATACTTTTTCAATTTGAGGTCTGTCGCAGCGGCACGAAGTGTGACTGTAAAATCGACTGGTTGTGGGTTCGATCCCCACTCGAGGAGATGAAATATTTACTTAAATTTATATTTCCATTTCGTCGCTCTGGTGTCAGGGCTAAGCGTGGCGTAGAGTTCTGCATCTCAACACGCAAACAGAAACAAAAATTCCTCCAGAATTCGGCAGAAAGTGGGGAACGGAGTGTCTTAATACTAGGTTCCCTCTGCCTACCCTGCTGTGTGCGGGATACAGCGTGAAGCTGATTTATTTATTTATTTATTTAAATAGATACATTATACAACTAACTAATAATAATGTGAATCTGTTCGTTCAAACGTTCAAATTACAACACGAATAAAAAAGAGTAGATAGATAAAAATCCAATTTCCTATGAAATATAATAACATTAATTTAACAAATACAAAAATTGAAGCGTTGACTTTGCAACGACCTCACACGAAATACTTACAAATACGTGTCTAATATTCAGCTAAATTACTTCCTCCGGCCATTGCTAACGTGAAAACAAAAGGGGTATTGTTGGTAAGAAACAAATTCAAACGGGGCCTTGGAACCGCCAGTCAATTATACTGAAAGTTTTCAATGGCGAACGTAAAATTTTTGTTAATTTTTAGAGCATCTAGAATGTTCTAGCGGAAACGTGAGGTTTTATTTTTTTTTTGTATACAATTATGCAAGCTAATATAATTTTAGTTGTTTTATATATTATATACTTACAAATGAAGTCAACAAACAAAAGTTTTGTTTAAAAGTAAAACGGAAATCGTACGCATATATTGTATTTTATAAAAGTAACTCACTCTCCTTGTTCCTTGTTTTCTACCAGTTCAAATAATGAAAATTTTATCGGTTTTTTGCAGCTTTACACTGTTTCACTCCCAGTAAGGTAGGCTGGGGGAATATAAAGTAAATACACTGTTCCCCACATCCTAACTAATTTGAAGACATTGCGTGTTGAATGGCAAAAATCAACACCGCGCGTTGTCTCTATCATAGCAGAGAAATGAAAATATTTGAAATAGAATTATTTCACTGATAAGCGACTGACTTTACAATTATCGCTTTTACAACCAGACACTAATATATTTGATAGGGACTTAACTGTTTGTTTTCAAAACGAGAATCGTATACGCACTTTTAAGCATTTTAAGCATATTTGGTACCACTGGACCATTTGTTCTATAAGTCCATGTATTATAAAGACTACGCTTTGAAGAGATGGTTACTTTGTTACATTTCCATTTACAATAACTTCGACTTCAAGGGCAAGCCAAATGGAAAGAGATAAATAACATTGTGTTTTGTAATTACCAACTTATTCAATACTCGTTACAAATATAGACCATTATGTAATATGATTATTTAATATAAAATTTAATTTTATATAAAATTGTTGTATGAAATGAGTTTAATTCGTAGTCTCGTAACAGTAACAGGTGATCTAATTTAGAATGTTTAGTTAGAGCTTTGAAAATATATTATATGGAAATATAAATATGTTATATAGAACACGATTTTTATGCATACAGTGTTCTTTTTTTCCCGTATACTAAACAAATACTAATTACGATTTAAAAATAGTACTTCAAAACAGGAAACGGAGTTTCTCAAAAACAAACATTGTCAAGACATTTGGATTTTTTTGTTCTGAAAATATAATTTATAACTGTTATATAAATATAACTATACATGTTTTCTAACTTAAAGTTATAAATAATTAAAAAAAACTAATAAAAGCGTGATATAAATATATTTATTTTAGCTTCATACCTAATCCCTAGCGGGAAAGCCAAGCCTTTATTTAGTACATATGTACGTATGTCTATATATCAAAAAACGGCATTTCACAAGCTACACAAATAACAAGCTAAGCAATATAAAGAAACTAAAAGTTAAGCTATAAATAAAGTCATAATTAAGCTGTAAATGCATGGGGGTCAGGGTTGAGCGGTCGTCCCGCCATTGTGTGTACTTCCGCTGACAATACATACTAAGTACATGTTATAATAAAATACTTTCTAAATTCGGTTAAAATTGGCTACATCAAAATTTTTGATAACTACGCCGTTTTGGTGCAGTTAAAATGTAAATGACTTTACGCGATATATACTGGTTCAAATCTATAGCTATCGAGTGTAAGAAGCTTTACTTGTATGTGTTTGTATATATACGTATCGAGTAGATAGGTTTTGTAAGCATTTAGTATAGAGGAAGCTTGGCCTGTATAGGTTAACAAAATTACCCTATTATTTTAAACAATTCTACCAAAGTATTAAAAATAAAAATAAATGTTTTTAAGATTTGCTACAAATTAAATCTTGCTACAAAATATAAATAAAAATTAAAACAATAATATATACAAATATAATCTATTTACTAATCTACTAGACTCAAATAAAATTAAAAAGGGCAAAGATAAGGCGATAATACAGCAAATTATTTAAATTGAACTAAATTAAAAAACCATTACCACATATACATACTCGTACTTATTACATTAGTCAATAACATTGGTACAGTTAAAAGCAAAACAATATAATTATATCAGTCAGTATAGTTATCCTTCAAATTTAGCCTCTAATTATCTAATATCTAATCTTGATATAAATGAGACTTTTTATAATATAATAAGCCAAATTAGAATTACTAAAAGTAAATATTAAAAAATAGTAGCGGATATGTAGCTTGTAAATACGGCGTTACTTTACTATGATGCCATCGTTGACGCTGAACCATTGTAGTTCAGCGTCAGATTGTTAACAGTTGTTGGTTTGATTCCTACTCAAGGGAACTTGTTAGTTTCATTACCTCGTTGTGGTGACAAGAAAGGGCGCGGTGTTTATCTCCTCAAAGAGGAAGAAAAGAGGAGAACGAAGTATCCTGACGCTAGATTCTCTCTGCCTAGCCTAGATGGCCTAAGGATAAAAGGCTAGAAGCTAAAAACTATATAACAATAATAATAATAATCCAAAGTACTAACCTCATTTTTATGAACAAAGATAGACAGATTATTTATCAGTACACTGCATAAGTAAGCACAAATGTTTAGCCACGCGACCATTGTTGTGTAAATGAGGTGCATATATACATATTAAATCGTGTTGTCCGTCCGTCCGTTGCTGTGGAGACGGACGGACGTTCAAAATGAAACAAAACTGAGTTAAATTAGACATTAAATTTAACTAGTTTATGTTCCACCGCTAATTGGTATTCTAACCGCTGAATGTAATTCTGTTATTACATTTGCAGTCGATAATTCGCTGGAACCTTGGCTCTGACATTGTTTACTATGACGTGATTGAAATGTCTTAGATAACATACAAAAGTAAAGTTTTAGTTAAAGTTTATATGCTTCTACAATATAAAGTTAAAGTTTATGCTTATACAATATCGGTCAATCGGAAGGATGTTTATAGTTGATGACAACATTTAATTTTTTTGTTGTAGAGTTCTTTAATTATGGCGTTTTGTGTGGATCTAGTGTCAAGACAATGGATTTTCGGCAATTGCATGTAGTGGCGAAAATATTTTACTGCCATGAGTAGGAACCACTGTGTCACTGTACCACGATGGCCTCGTTATAATCTCTATTTCATGTTAGCTATATTAAAAATAAATAATATTAAATTATTAAGACTAAATAAAATATATCTCTACCATAAATCGATATAAAGAACACACGATACCTATAGACAAAAAAAAAAGCGAAAACCACACAAAAATCGCGATCTAACAACTTAATGTAAGAAATTCAATAATTCATTCACTTCTGAACCTATCATTATTTCATATAAAGGATCCACCTTCAACTTTTCAATTTACTAAATTCGGCCAAAGATAATTAGTGGGATAAAAAGATTGATGACGAGCAAAAACTGTTTGACGATGACGCCTCATCGGAATAGCCTTTGATATCAGACAGCGCGACTGAAGTATCGATTTTTCTTATATATATTTTTTTGTATTTATCAATGATTTAGGCAGACGTATGTGATGTTTAAGGCATACTATTTTCTATTTGTGTGATTTTAATAGGTTAAAAGAAATTAAATCTGACAATGTTAATTTTATTTTGCTTTGACTCGGTATATTTTTTTATGCTCTTTTTATTATCGTTACGCATCTTTGTATAGATTTAATGGCATTTAAAGGCTAATTGACATATTTGAATGCGGCTGTTTTTACTTATTCACTGTCGACATCTTGAATTCCCACATAACCTGTGCTGCCAATGACACTTATAAGTGGCAATTCGTGAAATTTTAATAGTATTAAGTTAAGACACTTTACGCCGCACTTTACCTCGACACCAGAGCCAAGAAATGAAAATATTAATTCAAAGAAATATTTCCTTTCCTCGAGTGGAGATGGAACCCACAACCAAACGATTTTACAGTCACACTTCGTGCCCCTGCGCCACATATTAACCTATTAAGTATTACTAAAGTAATAAATTTAACTATTTAAAATACATTCAAACGCATTGGAATTTAAAATATTTTTTAAATCAATTATACATACCCACCTTGTAGAAAAGAACAATTAAGCTACATCTTCACATATCACTATCGTCAATTTTTTATATATGCATTTTCAAAATATTTTAACTGAATAGTGATGTAGCTACATAAAGTTAAAGTGACTGATATCGATAAGACAAATCTTTTCAAATTAAGTTCGACACCCGATTAGCGATATAGCCACTCCTGGCTCAGCTTTGACTCATAGTCTCGTACAAACCTCTACAAGGTGTTAAAATAACAACATACATACAGTTCGTTTGCCTTTGCATTCGTTTCAATTGAATTTGAACCAAAACCTTGAATTTAGAATTTAGGTTAATAATAATCAAATTAAACGTTTTATGATTTAATATTTGCAACACTTTATAGTTAATTTTTTTATCTATGTATGTTTAAACTATAGTTTAAAAAATATATTTTTTTGCAAGTTCTTTGCTTGTCTGTCATTTATGGAAAGTAAAATAAAAAATAAAAAACTAAGTCAAATTGTTCTTTTCTTTTATTTTTAAGGCTTTTCAAGTCCAATTAACACAAAATAAAGTATTAAATATTAAAAAAAAACAAACACAATTAACTAAAACGAACAAAACTATTTTCTCTATAAAATTAAAATAAGGCTCAATTCAAACATTCTAAGTTTCTAACTATAAAAATGAATCTAACAACAAGTTGCACCATGCAAAGCCGGTTTTGAACCCGCAACTATTGACTGAACCAGAGTGGATTGAATATCAAGCTGTATACGACAATGCAGTCAGCCTTGGCGCATCTAGACAAGACGGGCGCGGTGACGTTGAACTATACCTTGTTGTTAGACGCGTTAATTTTTTCATTGTACAAATATGGTCCATATTAGGAACGTTTACTTAGAAAACTAAGTTTTATTTGGATTTTATTATTTTATTGGCAGTTTAAAAAATATTTGTGTATTTTCAATAAAAAAATAGTCTTAAGAATATAATATTTCATTTTTAAATTGAAATATCTTAATAAAAACTATTATAAGAACATCAGTATTTAAGTTTTTAATTATTATAATTAAAAAAATTGAGGATAGAAGGAGGTGGATTCCGCTTGATAGGGAACCTAGCCTTAAAAACATTTCTCTAGTTTTGGATAAATTTTCAGATGTTGCGTGTTGAATGGAGGAGCTCAACGAGCATCTTAACTCGTTACCATAACGGCGTATTAAAAATAAATAATTCCTACAAGAATTGAACCCATAACCGTTTACAATCGGACGCTGGGCCACTGCGCCACACCGCTGTCAAAGCAAAATTTGCAACACAAAAAAAATTAATTCCTTTGAAGTCTAGATAGCGTCAAAAGAACCAGCATGTAACGTCGTAATTAAACCATTAGCATATCCCTGATTAAAATCGTTTCCACAGAAAGAGGAGAGGAAACACAAAAAAAAAGTATGAAGCGTGAAAAGCTCCACCATTAAACACGACGAGCGTAGAACAGCGATTCACCACACACGGTTCCATCCGTAACAGTGTGTTTGTCCAAAGACAAATATCTATAAAACTTCAAAAATATTTTACATCACATTCTATCTTATATATTGGGGGTATTGGGTTCAAAATCATATGGAAATGGAGAAGACAGCTTGTTTATCGATATCTGATCGATCAGATAGACAATGGTCGTTCCCATATCGAATGATTACACTTTACGAGGTTTTGATTGGAGCGCAACTAAGTATATGTGGGCACGAAAGGCTCGATTTACTATCGTTATAAAAGTACGGTCGTATAGTATTGGCCGTTTAGGGCTGGTTGTAAATCACTTGGTTTGTTTAGCTAATGGATACATTTAGGATGTAATTAATGTTTCTGATAACGTAAATGATAAGAGGATCTGTATTTTTTTTCTGATTTTAATGTGGGTGTAATTTTTATTAGAAATTAACATTTTTAAAGTGCTTCAAAATTGTAAATAATTTAGTTACCAACACTATTTGTCGGTTATTATAAAAGGTTAAGTTGATACCCTGTGTACTCTATGTGAGGCATAAGCGTGCGACTGTAAACGCGGCAATTTGGAAGTTCGATTCCGACCCGAGGTACTGGAACATTAAATATTTTTATTTCCCCGTTGTGGTAACGAGGCAAAGCGCGGCGTTGAGTTCCACCACTTAACAGGCAATGCTCACACAAATTAAAAAAAATGTCACAGCACTTAGCTCTCTTTGCTTATCCTGATATATGCGGGATAAAGTGTGAAACAAAAAAATACAGTAACAATTAAAATATAATTAATAAACATTAGTTAAAAATAATTTATACACCATTATCATTAGGATTTTATGAATGAATAAGTGCATACTTCCCTTTGTTTAGATAATCCTTATCAATTCCAAACATATTTGGGAACAGCCGATAATGTGACCTTTCTCTACCTTCGCGATAAGTCTATTGTTATATGTAATGTTAATATTTGGAAGAATTTTAAGATTACGTTTTCAATATTTACTAATATATTGTGGTTAATCATATTTATGTAGATATTAAATTGCTGAAATAACAAAACAAAAAATTATTAAAATTAAAAAAAAAGGGTTCAGAAAAGGGAGAAATTGAATAAAATCTAGATATTTTTTTATATTTTGAAGTCGCATTAAAATAAAAGAAAGCTATATAAAAATCGGTTTATCCGTTTGCAAGCTGCAGTGACACTGACACTTTTTTCTATTTGAATTTGGTATACAAGAAAAAATAAAAAAGCGGTTTTTTCTATGACAGATCAAACATTTCAAAACAATAATTTTACTTTTAGTAGAGACCTCAACACCAATTCTATAGACGGAGGCTGGTAGAAAGGTAAAAATATACAATGGTCACCCTAATCCCTAACTATTTGTTACTACTAAATCGTTCTTTGACAACTACCGCCTTACTTGAAAAATACAGTTAATTGTAATTACTATACGACTCTTTCACTTTCTTTACGATAGAGCGGCCACTTTTTAAGTGCGTTAGAAAGTGACTTGATATAAGTAAAAAAGTAAAAAAAAAATCTTTAAAAGATACATAATAAAAGATTCTTAAAAGAACTCTGTCGATAATTCTGATTTAAGTAGTATTTTTTAAATTTTAATTTTTTAGAGTGAAGATGATGGCTTTGGGATTCATCGATATGTTTCTAGTAATATATTTCTTAGTTAGAAACTTTAAAATTATATATTAATTTAATATAATAAATAAGTTAAAGAAAATGACTATTATAAATGAGATCTTTCTGCTTGAGATAATCTCAAGCAGAAAGGTATCGAAAATATTAAAACCTAATATAAGCCATTGGGTTTCACCAATAAATTAAACAATAAATTAATAATAAATTATTATCTGTTATTATTTATTTCTATCAAGTATTATTATTATTAATATAGCTTATTTCTCTTGAATAATAAAAGTATATATTGTTAATTGACATTAACAATAAAATAAATATATTTTATAAAATTTAAAATATCAATTGTTATTTAATTTATAAGCATTCGGAACCACATAATCAACGACCTGCACTCAGGTGGAGTCACATTCGAAATACAAAAGTTTTAAATAACTATTGCCCGACAATTTTTTTTCTGATAAATACTTAATATCTAATATTTTTTAAATACTATCATCGAGGTTTAATATTTTTTATGTATTTTACCTAAATAACTTTAAAAATTTACAAGATGGACTACAAACACATTTTTTATAAGACAACAACTCTACATTGTTCAATAGAATTTCTCATTTTCTGAAATCACACTCAATTATAGCGCAGACTTATAACGGATGTGTATAATGATATAATAAGGGTCGTTATACAGATCATCTTATAATTACAACAGTGCATTGAAATATTCATATATTTTTTTAAAGCTTCACGCTGTATCCCGCACACAGTAGGTGGACAGATGGAATCTAGTGTTAAGACACTCTGTTTAGCACTTTCCACCGTATCCTGGGGGCATTACGTGTTTAGTGGTGGAACTCAGTGCCACGCTTTGCTTCGACACCAGAGCCGAGAAATGAAAATATAAATTGAGTCAACTGGGGATCGAGCCCATAACCAACCGCGTTTACAGTGACACTTTGTGCACCTGCGCCACGACTAGTCTCTAATATAATAAATTTATTCATAATATAATAAAGAAAAATTATAAACACGTTGCCCGAGTTAACTATTAATTCAAAATTGACATCCATACAATATGATTTTTAAATAATTCTTAAAAACCGCTTAATAATATTTGGAACAAAACTAAAACACGCCAATAAAATCTTTTGATGAATTATGGAGAAACTGCATAATGTATTCGTGTTCTTCAAGGTACATACATACATACATACAAACTCGCACATATATTCGTCGTAACCTAGTTCCGTCAGTAGAAACTGTGCGAATTTACCACTAATTAAGACAAACAATGCGTCGACCCGCACTCGTATTATTTATGTCGTAAGCTTTGCATAATCACACCAAGACGTTTTTATATGAGATATAATCATTTTATAATAATATGATAATTTGTTTTTTGACTTTTAGTTATATATAGTTAAAAAAACTGAAAACATAATTTTCTCCATATACACATCATTTTCACCAAATATAGAATGTGCTCGGACCTAAAAATTGTATGAGCCTACACACAAATAATTTACTAGTGAACACTGAAGAGTTCTAATTCAGGTCCCAGCTCCATCATCACATTAGCTTGTTCATACCATAATATTGTATTGTCACCTCCACTACATATAACTGGCAAGTTTCATAAAGATACAATTATTATAAGTAATTCAAATTCAAATATTTTATTACATTTTTGATTTTATTAGCTCAACTTAATAAAATCACCATAAAAAATTACATCCATTTAAAAACCATAAAAAAGATAAACTATATGTACAAGGGGAACCCACAGTGCGTAACAAGCCTTAAATCCAAGATAAATCGTAGGGCCATTGGGCTAGTGGAGCGAAAGCATATACGTGCGAACGCTTGCGCAATCTAATAGGCTTTTATTACGCGTCGTTGTACTGCACCGGGCTGGCCGATAAATTACCGCGATATCTTATGTTTATAGAGCGTGCTCGAGAATTATAAATTAGATACTGTGGAAAAATGAACGTATTTTTAATTTAAATATTTTTTGTTTTTATTAATAAAGTCATTTATGAAGTGTACTCGAAAATATTAATACATATATGCTTAAAACTTCATAACTTTAAATCTTATTTAGAAAACGTATAAAAATTTGAACGTAGCGGGATTCGAACCCGCGCCTCCTGGAAACCGACCAGACGCTCTGACCACTAATGGCCACCACCACGTATGGCTTATTTTCTAAATAAGTATGGTTTTCTAAATAAGTATTTTTCTTTTGTAAGTGTGGAATAACACTTTAAAAATGTTTAAAAAAATTAATAACTTTATATTCATAAATAAATTAAAAAGCTTACACTGCTATAAAAGAATTTAAATGTTTTCTTTTCAATAAAAAAAATACTTACAGACTGAAAACGACACCGAACGTTTTAGATATGACCCCCATGGTTTTCTTCCAACCCTTGATGAACTGACGGCGGCGCGCCCCATGGGACGACGCACGCGCACCTAGTTCCGCGTAAG
>DWQW01006433.1:0-16317 GCA_018249695.1 Heliconius erato demophoon | reverse complement strand
CCAGAGCGAAGAAATGGAAATATAAATTTAAGTAAATATTTCATCTCCTCGAGTGGGAATCGAACCCAGAACCAGTCGGTTTTGCAGTCACACCTCGTGCCGCTGCGCCACGACCGGCCTCAAAATTGCTGAAATGAAGCTGATTTATTTATTTATTTTTATTTTAATGTATGCGGAAAGACTATTTACCTTTACAAACTATGATTGCGTGTTCTGCAATATTTCGAAAAGTGCTAGTACGTAATTGTTGTACCAAATAAGTGAAATAGAATATCGTAGCATCGTTACAAGCTGTCTTAGCAAGTGCTACATTTTAACTATAAGTGTCTTCAGGCAAACAGTAGTTTTTTTTTATTTTCTAATTTCCAAATTTAGTAAGGATCTAAACCATCACGTTAAATTTCAAGCCTAATCATTAAGTCCTAAAGTAAAATTATCTCTAAATCATAATTTGTTTTAATTTTTCTTTTTATAATATTTGCTACGATAAAAAGAATAACGTTTGCCGTATACTCGTACTTTTATCTAAATATATTTTTTTAAATCAAGTTTCAGCTGTTATACTGAGCGTACCTACATCGGTAATAATTGCAATATATTGAAAGTAATTGATACCATGTATGCGGTTAGAACTCTCATTAAAGCTACACGCATGGCGGCTGTCATTGTCATACATGTACACACTTTTGACAGTTTTTCTAATGTACTCTGAGAAATATGGACTTCTGAAAGAATTATTAATTTCCTCTCTTATGTAAGAGAAGAGTTCCGCAACTCAAAAAATAATATCTGGAATTCATATGGAGAGTAGAGAAAGGAGTGTTTTAATACTAGGTATTCTGTATCTCTCTGCCTGCGAAACAGCATGAAGATTGTAGAATATTTTTTTTTACTTTTGTCTTTACATAGTATCACTTAAAGTTTTTTCCTAGCGATATAGTTTCAAATCTTTCAACCTACACAACGAATTATAATGTAGTTTTCGCAAATAGATAAATATAATGATTTAAGCGGAAGATTTATATAAGTCATGCATATCACAAGTGCTAGAATACCATAAGAGTAGTTGTATATACGCTTCCCGACTACGGTGAAGCCCGAAAGTACATAACCCCCACTCCTTTTTTAACGCTTATGTATGTGTGTGTGTATGTCCGTTTCTTTGTTTCCTTGTAACTGTTAAACCACCGATTTTAATAACTTAATTTAGTTTCAGTATTCGGCATTTTGCTTAGTTTATTATTCTATTTTCTAGTTTATTATTCTATTTTCTTTGATCAGAATAATAGAAGTTAAAATAGATGGTGAAAATCCATTTCTTATCAACTTGTTATATAAAAATAAGGAGCATAATATGTATGAGAAAGTTCTAGTCACGCTTATCGCGGTGTATCCGTTGAACCCGCAGAAAGGTTGCTGAAATGTATGTATATAAACTTAGAACAGTTTCTAATTTCATTTTGTAGGTGAGTTACTTTGAAAAGAATGTTTGTTTATTCAGCAGTAGTTTTGTTCGTTTTTTTGCTTATATTATGTTTTTAATATATTTTTAAAGAACGTTCGTGTTCGTGTTCTACGTGTGTTTTTTTTTAGTTTTGTTTTTAAACATTAAACTAGAGATAACTTAGTGTGAAGACAATCCATTGACCATTATTTTTAACTTCACGCTGTATCCCTCTGCCTATTCTTCTATGTGCGGAATACTCCGTGAAGCTAAAAAAAAGTAATATGAAATGTATAATTTTGTTAGTAAAATATCGAAATGCATAGTAACTACAGCATAAGTAATAAGATAATGTTTTTCTTTAAGTAAAAGCCAGAAGTAGAATAATATTAAATATATTTTAATAACTTTTGTTTAAATTTCTGCCCGTGTTCTATTTCAAAATTTTACAATTTAAATTCAACCTACTTTTCGATGTTCAATTGAAAGGAAGTTCGCAACGTCTTTTGAATTAACATCCTTTAATGATAAACAATAGATAAGCTTGGAAGGCTTTAAATATAGCCTATAATTGTATACAAAATTGTATCTCCGCTCTTTTGTAGAATAGGCAGAGGAAACATAGTGCCGTGATATTCCGTTCTCCTCTTTCCGTATTTAGAGGCATTGCGTATTTGTAGGGTTGCCAAGACATGGAAGTAGCAAACTGTAATTAGTTCCAAATATCCAATTTTACAGTTCTTTTGCGCACAAAAAATATAAGCTAAGTCAATAAAATAAGGAGAAACGAGTGTCTATGCTTTATTTTTTTCAATCAAAGTTTGTACGATAGTTCGTGTCGACTTTAAATTATGTAATTTTACCAGAAATTAAAGTAATAACAGAGAAAAAATTCGAAAATTAGAATATTATTGGTGTCTTAAGAAAAAAATATCAAAAAAAGTTGACATAACTTTACGCCAATATAATGGCGTAAAGTTATGTCAACTTTTTTGTGTAAGTTTTCCGAAATTTCCGAATGGAAATCGAATCCACAACCATCGCATACAGAACATACAGAATCTTACAGTTAAATGCTATCTCACTATATCACGACCCGCTCAATTTATTAATGTTCTTACACAAAAAGACAGTCTCAGCATAAAATACTAAGAATAATATATTATTTATTATTTCTAGATTTCTTTCAAATCTATATTCAATAGCTAAAAGCTTCTAAGAATTTTGTCAAAACTTCCACTTATAATGATTGATGAGTCAGTTGATTCAAAAATAAATATAATATAACATACTATATTTATGTTTTCAAACAAAACACAAATAAATCAATTTTCGATAGAAATATGCATAAATCCTATCAACGATACAATAAATTACAACGTTGATCTGTTTGTTGACTTGTCAAACTGTACATATTTTATATCTAATGGTCATTCTGAATGGAATAAAGTTTTGTTTTAATTAAATTTGAATATGAGGGAATTCAAAATCTTAATATTTACTTTAAAAAAAACATATATTGGACGATAGATAAACAGGCTGAATAATAAATATTTAAAAATAAATAAATCAGCTTCACGCTGTATCCCACACACAGCAGGGTAGGCAGAGAGAACCTAGTGTTAAGACACTCCGTTCCCCACTTTCTGCCGGATCCTGGAGACATTGTTGAGTGGCAGAACTCAGCAGAGTGAAGAAATGGAAATATAAATTTAAGTAAATATTTCATCTCCTCGAGTGGGGATCGAACCCACAACCAGTCGGTTTTACAGTCACACTTTGTGTCCCTGCGTCACGGCTGGCCTAATAATAATAACTATTAATAATCTTAAATTTCTATTTTCACCAAGAATCTCTTGCTTAACCTTAATTATCTTATGTAAGATTATGTTCAAAATTAAATAGATATGAAGTTCATCTACCGCTTACTGGCGCGTTAGCGAGCACACTCTAGTTCAAAATTGCAAAATATCACCTTATCGCTGGAAGTACGAGTATATTCGCTTATATAAGTTTTTGAGATTTGAAAATAAGTTTGGTTGAATATTTTATATTTTATATTGGTATGTATGTAGAAATATAACAAAATATATTACAGGCCAGACGTGGCGCAGGGGCACAACGTGTGACTGTAAACGCGAGTCGTGGGTTCGATCTCCACTCGAAGAAATGTAATATTTATTTTAATTTCTTCGCTCTGGTGTAGAGGCAAAGCGCCTCGTTTCGTTCCGCCACTCAACACGCAATGTCTCCAGAATTCAGCGGTAAGTGAGGAACGGAGTGTCTTAACACTAGGTTTCCTCTGCCTACCCTGCTGTGTGCGGGATACAGTGTGAAGCTGATTTGATTTATTTTTTTTATATATTTTTATTTCTTCGCTCTATATAATAATTAAACCAATCGTGTGAGAATTGAACCCACAAGCATCGTGTTTTCAATGAGAGAGCGTACTGCTTTGCCACGACGCCGTAACATTTAACAATCCATTACAACATTAACCTTAATTTATTAAAAAAAATATTTATTCGAAATTTGCTCAATATATTAACTAACGTCAGTCACTTTATTTTTCAGTAAAGAAAAAAATAAACAAAAGACTTAAAGCCCAAAGAAACTTGTATACTTTTAGTCAGCGATTTCCTACTTCCATTCGGGAAAATAAAAAGGATATCAAGCTTTCGTTAAGCTTGCGACACCTCACTGTTTTAAGCTACGAAAATACTTTGTCAAGTTGAAATTCTTATACGGAATATATTTTGAGCATATTTTCTACGGTAGTTTTGCTTTGACGTGTCTGTTTCAATTTTTACTTTTTTTTTTCAATTTCACCCTATACTGTATAGCAGTGTAGACAGAGGGAACCTAGTGTTAAAACACTCCGTCGATAATTTTTTTGAAACATTATGTGTGGAGTGACGAAACTCAACCGGGCTTCTGTCTTGGTCCCAGAGCGAAGAAATGGACATATTAATAAATAATAATTCATTTCCCCGAGTGACGATCGAACCCATAACCGTCGCGTTACAGTCACACCCTTGTGCCTGGATCACGATGGTTTTGACGACGACGATGGCCCCTATTCCAATACAATTAATTATTATTTAACCTATAATAATATAGAAAATGAAGAATCTTGTCACTATCAAGTATGAGGACGTGTAAGTCTAATATCGTGGAAAATTCAGAGTTTAGAGATCATTCGTGGCACAGAGATAAAAACGTGTAACTGTTAACGTGACAGGTTTTGGGTTCGATTCCCGAACGAGAAAGTGAAATATTTAACATTTTCATTTCTTCGCTCTATTGACGAGATTGGCCTCGCTTGGGCGAGGCGTTAATTCCTCCAGTCACCATGCAATGTCTCCAGAATTTGCTGGAAATTGGGGAACAGAAGTGTCTTAATAGAAACGGAGAATCTTAACACTATGTTCCTAGAATCTCTCTGCCTACCCTGCTATGTTAGGGATACGGCCTGAAGGTTAAAAGTCTTAGTTTTCACTGTTATCTAACTAAAAAATCAATAGCATCGAGGCCATTTTGCTCACTATACGTATACTGATAAAAAAACTGCCTGTGATCAAATCTCACGGCAAATTGCGAACTATTATTCAACAACCGCAGCACTATGAAGCTATCACCAAATTGGATGTTACACTAGTAATGACCATTTTGTGGTTAGTTCCAATGTAAGTATTTACTTACAAATGAACCTTTCTGGTATAACATAACGTGGCGTTAAGTTACGTTGCATAACATTCCTTGAATTAGGGCGAAAAGTAGAGAATGGGCAGGCCGTTGTGCTGTTGTGGCACAAGCGTGTGACTGTAAACGTGGCGGTTGTGGGTTCGATTTTCACTCGTGATAGTGAATTATTACTTATTAATATTTTTATTTCTTCGCTTTGGTAACAAGGCAAAGTGCGGCGTTGAGTTCCACTACTCAACACGCAATGCCTTCATAATTCGGCGGAAGATGAGGAACGGAGTGTCTTAACATTAGATTACCTTTGCCTATCCTGTTGTGTGCGGGATACAGCGTTAAGCTGTATTAATTTTTTATGTTTTTTCTAGTGTTACGAATGAATAAAAAATCGCTAAATTAAAGAAAATTTAAAACGTTTTAAACAAACCGCAATACGACCAATCTCTTCCAAATTGGAACTTACACTGATAGTGACCACATTTGGTGGTTAGAACTATTGTAAGCTAATCAAGCGTTGCAGTTGCATTAGTTAAAAGTTAAGGTTTAAAAGGGAAAAATCATTTGTTCAAAGTCACAATATTTTTATAATAATATTTTTTTAACCAAGAAAGTTTTAAATAATTTAAATTAAAAAAGAGGCCGCTGTTGCTCAGCGGAACAGCGTGTGACTGTAAACGTTGTAAACGATTGTGGATTCGATTCCCTTTTCGTTTGGGAATTAAATTATTTTTTTTTCGCTCTGGTAAAAAGATGAAGCGCAGCTTCGAGTTCCGCCGTCTCAGGCGGAGAGTGTGGAACGGAGTGCCTTGACTCTGGGTACCCTCTGCCTAGCCAGCTTATGTGAGGTACAAGGCGAAGATAAAGAAATATAATTAAAACGTACTTGTGTATCTTCAATTGTATATGTTGCGGGTCAGAGACAGGGTAGAGAGCTCGGTGTCTCCGTTATAGATACATAATATTGAGTATTTGGTTGCAAAATTCAACTTTATTTTAATTTATAAGTCAGTGTGAAATCATGAATATTGTATATAAATGAAGAATGAATGTCATAAATACTTTTATATAAAATGCCGACAAATCAGACAAGTGCGAGTCAGGCTCGCCCACTGAGGGACGAGTAAAATATATATTGGAATATGCACACCAAACTCTTTCATCTGATACCTCACTAGAGCGGCTTTAATAACAAATTTTGCCCCCCATTTAGTTTTCAGAATGACCAATTTCGTAATTCTAGGTCAAATTATTAATTTTAATTCCTTTTATAGTATCGAAATACGCGTTTTTTGCGATATAAAGGGTCATATCTTATTTTTAAGTAAATTAAGTACAATTTTTCCTAGAAATCAAGGGACCTAAACCTGAGTATATAATTTGAATTTCAACTCGACACTCTAAGCGTTTCTAAGATAAAAGCTTTTGGCAGAAAGACCTGTTCCTGTTTTCCTTAAGAGGTATGGAACACTAAAAAAATATTGTCCTACAAAGATTTTTTTTTATTCAACGGTCGAAACAACTTAAGAGTTTGCAAGTGAAACAAACCCAAGGCGAAACCATCTATTTTTATATTATGTATATTTGTTTCAGAGCTGAATTTGAACTCTTAAAATGTAGTCAGTCAACCACCATACCACTACGTACCTACGTAATTGCCTTTATTATGCTATACATTAAAATAATATCGTATTTATTTAAAAATCTCATATTCGAGATCATAATAACAGATATATTTGAAAACTTTATATTTGAATATACGCTTTCATAATTCCGAATGTAATAAAATTATTTTCGTTAAATTACTATTATATTATACTCTGTATAGTAGCAAATAGGGCGAGCCAAGCGTGAAGGTAATTTTGCAAACAATTTTTTTGCTTTTATTAAATACATACATACTAATATTGTGTTACAATGAGAATGTAAATTATTATAACTATAATTTAAAAAAAAAATTAGCTTCACGCTGTATCCTGCACACAGCAGGGTAGGCAGAGCTAACTTTGTGTTAAGACACTCCGTTCTCCACTTTCTGCCGCATTCTGGAGGCGTTGCGTGTTAAGTGGCAGAACTCAATGCCGCGCTTCGCCTCGATATCAGAGCGAAGAAATAGAAATATAAATTTTAGTAAATATTTCATCTCCTCGAGTGGGGATCGAACCCACAACCAGTCGGTTTTACAGTCACATTTCGTGCCGCGCCACGACTGGCCTCAACGCAACAAAACTCAACTCAAATCTAAAAAACTTAATAAAATACTTAAAAAGTGTAAATACTGATAGTTACATCAAATGAGCGATTCATTTGGTGCAACAATAACGTATTTACACTTTTTAAATCTGCAGGATGCGCAGTTTTTATTTGTTATTATTCTTTCTGCATATATTGACTTTTTTTTAACAAATCAATCGGCCAAATGCGAATCCGTCTCTTATTTGTATGAAACGAACTACAAATATAAGCTTGTCATATTTTTTACATAGTGTCTCTATAAATTTCTATTTATTGTTTTTTTTATTTGTATTATAAAATTTCATAATTATATGTCTACGGCAAGTACCTTATAGATCTTAATAACGTTACGAATTTCAGACAAAATGTAGCAGAAACGATGCATAAATGTTCGAATCCTTTGATTGTGTTAATTTAGCAACTTAATATTTTGTTTAGTATAAATTTCAACTTGACAACTTTACTCTATCGTGAGACATACTATAGTCAACTATGTCTTGATTGAGAGCATACGTACAGAAAGATGGATATCAATTTGAATGATTGCGTTTTTTTTTTCTTTTTAGATACGGAACCCTAACAAGTGAAATTACTTCAATCGATATTTATTATAGAATTTTGATTCGATAAAATAATACGTATATGAATAAGTGAATGTATGAAAGACGAATTTCTCAACACTATAATAATAACAAATATATACATATAACATTTACTTGAAGTGGTGAAGTATAAAGTAAAATGCTTAATAAAATCCGAAATATGTAGATTCAAATAACGCTCCTTTGATTTGATTTTATTTTTAAGCTATTTACAACTATATACATACTATATAGGTAGTTCCTAAGATTTACCAGTAAATCTTAAGATTCACCAAATGATTAGGAAGTTATATTATAAAAAATAATTTCTCAAAACAAAAACCAATTTTGGTCTAACCTAAATTAATCGTCACATTTACCAACTCATTTTGATGACGATGAATAATTACTAGTAAAACCAAAGATTAACCAATATACTGACTTATATATTAAAATTTATTGGCCAAAATCTTCTTAAAAACAAGTCTATAACTACATATTGAATGTCAGAGTAAAATCTCGACGAAACGTGAGTATTATTTATCACGCCGACTCAATATATTTTGTTCCTGAAAAGGAAGAATGGTTTTAGAAAGATATATTATACACTATCACCGTCATCGTACAGTAGCAGGTATCTAAGTAGATCGATAAGTATAGGTTTGATAATTTACAGCTTCATTTGAGCTTTAATTTCACCTAAATAGCTTGATGATGGTGGGTTCAGTTTCCACTTGGAGGCATCAAAACTTATCGTTTTCTCGCTCTGGTAACTAGATAATGCGCGGAGTATAGGTCCACGAATCCACACACAACGTCTCGAAAATCATGATGATCATCATCATATAAAATTTTGCAGTTTTTGCAATTTTTTTGACTATGTTCCTTCTACATACTCTGCTATATACGGTATGTAGCGTGAGGCTAATAAAAATACGTATAAATAAATAAATAAATAAATTCCGATTTATTGTTATTTTATACACTACAGCGTTCAATTTTAAACCAAGAGAACATAAATTGTCCACACGTTACATTTTAAAACATAGCGCCTTCGCTTTGTTTTATAGTAAATTTCTGAGTCATCTAAAACAATGCAAGCGACTGTTTTAGAATTTCAATTGCACAATTTTATACTTTTACATAATAAAAGAAAATTCTATGGCCATTGTGGCGCCGTGAGATAATATGTGGCTGTAAACTCAATGGTTGTGGCTTTCCAGCTAGGTTAAGACCAGGCGCGGCGCTGAGTTCCGCCACTCAATATGCGAATTTCGAATTCGGGCGGAACGGAGAGAAGATAGCGTTCTCACAGAGTAGGCTATCTTTGTCTACTCTATTAATTGAGGTAAAGCATTGAACCATTAAAAAAAACTTAATGTACAACTTTTATATGTTTTTTATTTTTAATCAACACTTAAAACTTAGCGAATTTGAAACTACGTCTCTTGAGAACTGTCAAAGTTGAACCAATCAGCTTAGTACTTAGCGTTGGAAGGTTTCCAAATGTCGCGGGTTCAGATCCCGCAACGTTAAAACAATTAAAACTGCATCGCGATTGCAAACAAGTCCCAGAAAAAAAACGACAACTAACAACTCTATGTATCTATATAACTGTAAATCAAATTAAACCTGCAAAACTTTCCAGTTTCGCGCAAACTGTATTTTCCTTTTTCGATTCGGTTCTAAGAGAATTAGGTGCAAAATCTGAACTTATCCCTCGTTTGATATGTAAAAGGTTTCGCCGCCACCATCGAGTCCGGAGTTATCGCGTGATAGCGTATCCTGTCTTTATACGGTACTGTACTTTACATTTTAAGGCAGTATTTTTTTAGATTTAACACTTGGCTTAAGTAAATTAGTTTTGATTTTTTTTTTGTGGTAAATTCCATTTAAAGGTACAGCGTATGACTATAAGCCCTACATTTATGCTTGATTCCGATGGGTTGTGTTCTGCTACTCAACAGGCAATATCTCCAAAATTAAGAAGTAAATGGGACACGGAGTTTTTTAACACTGCATTCCTTCTGCCTTCCCCGTTATATATGGGATAAACAGTTAAGTTAAACAAAAAAAAAATCTTGAAAATTGTAATAAGCAACATAACCAAGAGCGTTCATTCTTTCGAGTGGAAATCGAATCCACAACCAGCTGTGCTACTACGCCACCACTGCATACCTAAATAGTACCTAAATTAATTCAAATCTCGCCAACAATTACTACGAAACTAATGATTTAAGTGTTTCTTTTTATTCTTCATTCTAAACACTTCTAGATACTTCTAGAATGATTCAATTTTATCACAAAGCATTCGCTACTAACAGTTCAAAATTTCACTGTCTAAGCATTGTTTGAACTGAAAAATTCAATTTTCCATTTCAATTCGCGTCTATTGCCAACGTGTTCACGACGTGGGAGACAGGACAGTACGCAATTATTTTACGGTATAAGCGTAAGGGGTTAGCGATTTATTACTTACCAAATATAAGTTTCACGATTATTCCTCGACGGAGAGTACCTAGTAGAACGGAATCTATTGAACACTCCGTTCTTCCTTCCTTGCCTGCCTTCCTTCTTCGTTCCTTGCCTGATTTTGAGACATTATGTGTCCAGTGTCGGCAGTCAACACCGCGGCTCGTCATTACAAAGACATGAAACTAATTTATTCCCACGAGTGGGAATCAAACCAACAACCATAGCGTCATTATATAATTAAAAAAACAAATCAAGTGAAATCAATTAAATTAGCTTCACGCTGTATCCCGCACGCAGCAGGGTAGGCAGAGGGAATTTAGTGTTAAGACACCCCGTGCCCCACCAAATTCTAGAGGCATTGGGTGTTGAGTGGCGCAACTCAACGCCGTGCTTTGCCTCGACACCAGAGCGAAGAAATGGAAATATAAACGTAAATAAATATTTCATCTCCTCGAGTAGGGATCGAACCCACAACCAGTCGATTTTACAGTCACACTTTGTGCCCCTACGCCACGACTGGCCTCAATATATTATATCTTAAATAACCATATCACTTGCATATAAGCACGGTGTGGGTTCGACTCCTACTTGTGGCAATATTTATATCTAAATTATTTTCAATTGTCCCAATTGGAGGTTCAAGCATTGGAGGAGTACCTTAGCACTAGGTTCCTTAAAAAAAATATATGAGATATTATTTAAAAAAAACATTTTCAAAAATCTTTTAACTTGAACCACGGAAGACGCCTAGTAAATCCAGCAGCTCGCTATTGTCCGCCAGCCAGTAATAGCTGGCAATAAACAGTTATAATTACAGTGGAATAGAGCATAAAGGGTCTTTGTGAAAATTGGTATATTTTTTTTAAATAACACATAAAAGGAGTTAGCACCACATTTAGTTAATTGAGTATGATGTTATTATCCACTTTCATAATTATAGGAGAAATAAAGCTGGGTAATAAGATTTTGCTTAGGTTTTACGCTTTAACCCGCATATAGCAGTGCAGAAGGAAGAAACTTATTGTAAAAACACTCCGTTTCCCATTTTTCGCTTGAAAATTACTGAAAAATGAATTAGTATTGATAGTTACTACAACACATAGTAACTATCAATACTAATTACGAGGTGCAGTGGCACAAAGTGTGACTGTAAAGCCGACTGGTTGTGGGTTCGATCCCCACTCGAAGAGATGAAATATTTACTTAAATTTATATTTCCATTTTCTTCGTTCTGTGTCGAGACGAAACGCGGCGTTAAGTTCTGCCAGTCAACACGCAATGCCTCCAGAATTCGGCAGAAAGAGGGGAACGAAGTGTCTTTACACTAGGTTCCCTCTACCTACCCTGCTGTGTGCGGAATACAGTGTGAAGCTGATTTTACAATACATACAAATAAATAGACGGTATAAATAAAGAGTATATAGTAGAGTTGAGATCGTCGTTGGCGTCGTTCGCCACTCGGAGGCATAACTTTTTTTTTCTGGATCTAGTAATAAGACATTGAGTTCCGCCATTCAACAAGTACCTCTTACCCTCAGTCTGCTCTGCTATATACGAAATGCGCCGTGAAATTAAAAAAAAAATGCTTACTAACATAATTTATGGTTTAATAAGCAAGCTTTATTATAATGACGATAGAGACTGTCGTGGCGTAGTGGCGTATCGGAATGTAAACTCAACATTGTCGAGTTCGACTCCCACTTAGGGGAACGAATGGTTTTTTATTTTGTTACTCTAGCACATTTGGCAAAGCGTGTCGTTAAGCCTGAGATGCAATATCACTCAAAAATTGGGCGTAAAATGGGGAACTGAGTGTCATAACACTATGTTCCCTCTGCCTACTCTGCACCATATATTTGCTGTATGTAGAATACCAGCGTAAATCTAAGAAAAAAGTTAATTAAAACATTTCATCTACTCTAGATTCAACATTTTACTTCTAAAATACAAACTAAAATCCTTTCCATTTCACAGAAGCTTAATATCAAATAAACTACAGGTACAATTTAATTTGTAACAAGAATGCATTTATCGCACATAATGGTACATTTTCACACTAAAACGGTAGAAAAGGTTGGTCTAAACGAGAAATTACATTCACGTTTGTCACTGTGGATGTAATAGCACCGATGTGTATTGTCCTTTTAAGAATATTTTTGATTTATGTTAGATATATTCTAATATTGAAATTATATATACAAAGTCAGTCGTGGCGCAGCGGCACGAGGTGTGACTGTATAACCAACTGGTTGTGGGTTCGATCCCCACTCGAGGAGACGAAATATTTTCTTAAATTTATATTTCCATTTCTTTGCACTGGTGTCGAGGTTAAGCGCGGCGTTGAGTTCTGCCACTCAACACGCAATGCCTCCAGAATTCGGCAGAAAGTGGGGAACGGAGTGTATATATTAGGCAAAAAAATATATAGATTGTTATTATGTTTTGTTTCATTTAAATAATGCTTAATAATTGTAGTTTTCAAGTTCAAGCTTAATATTTTCTCTGAAATTTATATAATAAAAATATAATTAAACGGACAATTGTTTTTTATTATCTTGTTATCAATACACCAACAATTAATGTCCCGAAAATTTGGGGGTAGGCGTAGAACGGTGTAACTCAACACTGAATTCCATCTCCCTACCTAGGTATATGCGGGGTGCAGAGTGAAGCTAAAAAATACTTATTATTATAACCTTTATTTTAATAATTAAAGTTAGGTTTATAATAATAAAAGAAATGTCGTATTTGATGTTTTCATTTCTTTTCTTTTGCTTTTCCGCCACACAGTACCAGACGCCAATGCCTCCAGAATTCGGTGGAAAGTGGGAAACGTAAATGTTTTAAAGGGAATGGAAGGTCTTAATGCAAGGTTCCCAGTTGGCCACTGTCTAAACTAATATGTGCGAAGTACAACGAAAGGCTAAATAAAAAGAATTTGAACGGAGCAGGATTTAAAATCCATACATTTGGAAATCATTTAACCGAATGGCTTAAAATCCCGCTACGTTCAAATTTATATAATTTCTTGAAAACAAGTATTTTTTCTTCCCATGTGTGGGCGTGATATATTACAAAATGTTCAAAATTTAAATCAACCTATGGCCATTCCACGCGAAGAGTATAATTTTCGCAACATTTTTTCAAAGTCAAAGCATTTTTTTTGTCACCTTTGCATCCTTCTACAAAATACTTCGGAACTTCGAACGCGATGTTAAATACAGTTCGAATGAGCTTCTGTATATTGACAATAAGCTTTTGCTTTCAAGCTATTCATTACATGGGCGCATTTAGATATATTTTCTGGTGGGACTTTAGCTTTGAATCTAAAAAATTCTGGAATGAATACAAGATTATTCTAGTGGACACAGGCCACCCAGGCCCCAATTATAATATTGACAATGCCAATGGCCTATACCTTAAATTTAAAGTATTTAAATGCCATTTATGTGTGGATTCACTATTCAAAAAATCGCATTGTATAACTTCTTTTCAGTTGTAGTAATAAATATTATATAAATCATTAATTTTTTCTTAGCTTCACGCTTTATCCCGCATATAAAATTTGCCTACCGCAAAGGAAACCTGGGAACCTAGTGTTAAGATACCACATTCCCATTAAAACACTTCTATTCCAAATTTTCATTCGAATTTTGGAGGCGTGTCTCGTGGAACGTGAAGTCTCGAACCCACCACACCAGAGAGCATGATACAATCAGCTCATTTTGCAAGAATACAGAGCAGTACGCGAGACAATTAGGACATCATTGACGGTAATTTGATATAAGAACTATATCAACTAACAGACAGATGCCACCTCAGTCTACTGTCATGGGTAGACTGAAGTGGACTACTGTAAATGATTAATACGAATAATTTTTTAATAAGAATTTCTTATACTACTTATTCGCAAAGAATATAATATTCAAGTTTTTTTAAATTCTAGAACAGGGAAAACAATCAATTTTCCCAATTAAGAATCGAACTGGTACCTATTACGTACATAGTTAGATATACACAGACATTTATAACCTAAATTGTCATAGCTTTTATCCGAAGTAAAATAACAAATTGTTCAGACAGTATCTTTTGTGTTTATATCTCTTTATCTTATACGATTAATCCTACTTTTGATCTTCAATTGTTTCCAGCAAGCTCGTTTTTTATAACCTCACTCTTCAAATATTTTGTTGGCACAAGTGTTAGAATACATTATTGTTTTTTGTTTTATATTGTTTGTTATTTTTTGAATAAATTAAAAAAAAATCAGCTTCACGCTGTATCCCGCACACAGCAGCGTAGGCAGAGGGAACCTAGTGTTAAGACACTCCGTTCCCCACTTTCTGCCGAATATACGACTTATATTGATCTCACAAATCAATCAACATCACGAATCACCATTCTAATATAATCTTAATATAAATACGCGTAACAAGTACCTTCAGAAAGATCTCACACCAACGTCCCGAAGAGTTCAATAAGACTGTTACAGCCGCAGACTGGTAGGAGTTCACGGTGTAGGGGCAGGGAGGTGCCCTTACTCTTTCTTCCTTTTATTATAACAAGCACGCAGATATAGTAGAGAGGAAGATAGGACGTGCTCTTGGCTTTTCTTCGCAAGATTTTTTGATTTATGACATAGTAATATGGTCGAGTTTCAGTTACTTAGAGAAACTTCTGATGTTAATAAATAATACACATGGGCTGCAAATATAACTTATTTAATACTGTAACCTCTGAATCTCTTAAAGATTTTGAGTTATTCACGATCACAACTATAAACGGTTCTAACCACTAGACACATAATGAGCCAAGGCATTATTTAAAAAATAATATTTTTAAAGTTGTTTGGGATATCAGTTGCACTATTTTCCATTTATTTAGAAAAAATACGTCCAACATGTACATTCTATAATTACAAAATTTGTACAAGCAGAACTTGACGTATTAAGCTTATAAGTGCACAATTTATAACAATAATATATACATATAATCTCTAGCAAATAACATTAAAATCTAAATTATATCTATACTAAGGAGCCTAGTATTAAGACACACCATTCTCCAGGTTCCGTCGAAATCTGAAGGCATTGCATGTTGAGTGTCGGAGCTCAACGCCGCGCTTTGCTTCGACACCAGAGCGAAGGAATGAAAATATAAATGTAAATAAATATTTAATTTCTTCGAGTGGGGATCGAACCAGTTGATTTTACAATCACACTTTGTGCCCCTACACCACGAGTGGCCTCAAGGTTTTAGATAAAGCATTTATCAATTATTTTGTTCGTATTAAGAAAATACATAGTAGACTATAATAATAGGTCGGGGCAAAAGTATTTTTGTATTTTGAGTGTATTATTAGTAATCAAACCTTTTTGGCTGTCTAAATGTAACTGGCTGGTTTTAATACCATTAAATGTGACATTCTAAAGCAATGAATAAAAAAAAAACTTTCCCGCCATTTTTTTATTGTTTTTCAAGCAAGCAAAATGAACGTATGTGACTTTTTGTCACATACGTTCAGTGTTGAGTGGCGAAACTCTACACCACGCTCTATCGTGTTATCAAAATAAAAATAATTCGTTTCCATGAGAGGGAAAGGAACTCGCAACTATCGTGTTTAAAATCAGACGCTATGCCGATACACCATCATTAAGCTTCATTCTAAATAATGCAAGTATAAAATTAACAATATATTCGAAAACGAACCCATTATATAAAAAATATACATACACTCCTTACTCATCACCTGTCGTAAACGCTTTTTTCCAAGTCGTACTAAGCACACAAAGGCAGTAGATCCCAAGATCCAAACTTACAGTGGAAGCTGAGCAAATCAACAGTTTTGCGCGCGCCACGGCTCACCCCTCAGTCTAAAGCCAC